>JAAGNO010006843.1:12961-39133 GCA_033439905.1 Ceryle rudis
TGATGTCTCCCCAGGCACAGAGTACATGCAGGTGCCTCTGTGAATGTGCACTCATATTATCCATGTGTGAATTCTATCTACGGGAGGTCAGGCTCTAAGTATCTGGGGGGGAAGGAAGAAAATACATGCACATTTGAGGGTGTGGAGGAAATGTCTGCTCACCTGTGCATACAAACATTTCATAACTCTCTTAATTTGAGGTGCTCTTTTATAAGATTTAACTTGTCACTTTGGGAAGCAAAAAAGTCTCCATGCACTTGCTTTTCCCTTAACATAATGAAGTCAGGATTTCCACGATACACCTTTAATACATATAGATGTTTCTTTCTGAAGTGACACTTGGTATTAGGATGAATATCTTCAGTTATAAAGACAACAATGGTAACCTCATAATCCTCAGAGCACAATAGTTCCCTTTGTATTCTGCAAGGATTTTTCTTTGTTTTATTCTAGCTCCTCTCACTGTTTAAACAACACTGCAAACCATTTGAATGTTGTTCCAATTTCAAGTTCTGACCAAAGTCCATTAAAATTCTCACCTTTTTATTTCAGATCTTAGCATTTTATCTTTTTATCCTAACCCTGTCTTTTTATGACATTGTTCACTTTTTCAGGATGAAAAGATCCTTTGCCACAATACTTCCTGACAGAACCCTACATTTTTTTTTGCTGTGCAGCTGAGTTAATTCAACAGAAACAATATATTTTAATTTCATATGGATTATAATCCACTATTTCACTGGTTATGTTAAAAAAGTATCTCAAATTGTAAAACAAAAGAAATAACAATATACAGAGGGGAAGAAGCCCAGGAGCCTTCAACAAAAGTTTATGTTTAAATTCCTTTTTCAAAGCATTAAAACTAATACATCCTCCACTGAGGAACTGTTGTCAATCACCACAGTTTCATTGGCATTCATTCTGGGTCATGAAAGAGGCAAGAACTGCAGACAGAAGAGGAATACGGTTTGCATGCAAAGGCAAGCTGCTCTCCTGCAAGGTTAAACAAAGGTAATTTCAGAAGCCATTCCCGCTAATGTATTTATGCAGGTTTTACTGATCTAAGTGAAAACTTGAAATGGGAAAAAAAAAAAAAACCAGCCAAAAAAAAAAGCAAAATTTTTGAAAGATGGGGGGGAAAAAGGGGGTCTTGGGATTTGTTACTTTCAGCTGACAAAAGAGGAATTCTCCCTCTATCCACATAGAAATGAAGCAAACAGCTTCAACATGCAATATGAGAGCTTGTTATAAAACTATTCTTTGTAAAATAGCATAGATTTTATAGGATGAATTCTACGTATGTCTAAAAGAACGGGTATTTATGATCCTGTCTGGATCATAAACAAGTGGGCCATAAGAAAATGCTATCTCTCCTCCTCACACACTTTCTTCCAATTCTGTTATTATATACCCCAAAAAGGCTGCAAACCTGGACAAATATAAGATAACATAAGAGACAATCCAGAGCAAGTCAATTTTTCTTTTAATTTCTCAGTATTGCCAAATACCAATTCCTAGACATCCATAATCCAGTTACACCCCATATATACACTCCAGAGATCTCTCCATAGAATGCAAATTCCAAACCACTTTTTCCAAACAACAAACCAGCAGATTTCCATCACATTGATGTTACGAAGCGTGATGATAAACATCTCTGAAATCCTCACACCAAAAGCTATACACACACACACACACGCAAGCCAGTGTCTCTGGAATCACAGATGGAAAAATGCATTTACAAAACCGCTGCAATATTTTACTAATACGTAACTATCACACACGTTCCTCGCTCTCTCAGGTACCAGAAACCCATGATTGGAAAAATCTCTTCTGCAGTTTCCACCGACTATTTTAGTAGTGAAGCAGATTAGGAAGCTCCATGTCATTGGAGGAGGACGTGGTATTGCACTTCTCTTGGCAAAGCGATGCAGTAACCAGCAGGCAGACCACAAACATCTCCATGGCACTGGAGATCTGCCCGCTGGTTCACAACATCACCATCAAAGGTAACTTATTTCGTGAGGAAGCAAACATCAGTGTTGACAGCCAGTACTTTGGAACTCAAAATTTTCACACGGTATTTCACTAGCTGCCTTTTTTTTTTTTTCCTTTCTAAGCAGTACTTTCAAAAGTGGTCAGACAGACAGCATGGGGTCACCAGCTTCCTCCACATTCACATAACATTTATTTTAGATAACTCAAGTTTTCACCGAGAAAAAAAAAAAGTGATACTTAACTAGTTATAAAATTAAGAGGTGAAAAAGTGCAAATCAAACACTTGTGTAAAAGCTAAATCAAGAGGTTTATTATCAAAAAGGAAGAAGCTGAGATATCTACCTTCAGAACTGCATTTCAAAGCAAACCCAGTAATTCATTATCACACAGCATTCAAATAATTTTCATAGAAAACAAAATCTGAGCCCATACTTCCCCCAGTGAGACCAAGAAGTCCATCATTAAGAGAGATCCTCCCTCACAATTCTGCAAATAAACACCGCTGTCATATAGCAGCTTTATACACCATTTAGCTAAACAGCATTTTACAGTAAACTCATCACACCAGAACGCTGGATGTCTCAGCATAGTCACAGAATACTGAGAATAATTAACAATCAACCCTTACTATTATTTTATTTACTTTAAAAAACCACAGCAACAACAACTAAAAAAAAAATCAACAAAAAAACCACAGAAACCTTGAAAGCCTGGATCTATCTTTCTTTTTAAAACTACATTCATAATGATCTTGACATTCTTCCATTAACCTGCTCCAACCTGCAGTCTAAACACAAATTCAAAGCCTTCAATAAATAAAGGCTATAGCCAGGAAGAATAATCTTCCACGTTGTGTTGATCCTTTCTGTTATTTAGGAATGAGACACATTCCTACCGTTTCCATAGCGTGACTCTGTGATGTTAACACACCTGAAGAGGGAAGGACAGGAGGCTAGCCTCCGATGAGCATTTGCTCCAGTTAACCACAGTGTCATGGAGACTTAGATAATTTGGAAGAACTTTTGATGGTTTAATCCTTCTATTTTAATGAAGCTCTACCCCCGAGATGTTACTGAAAATCTGATTTGGCACTGGACCAAAATGTACTCTGCTAATGCAGAGAGTAAGAAGTTCCATACACTGCAATAGAAATTTCTTTGATACATCTTCCTTACATAAACTTCACATAGATTTATAGTGTTGACACACTGCAGAGAATCAAACTAAATGCGTTTTGCATTTTCGTTGTCTTTTTTAAAAGGAATGAATCATCCCGTTTTCACTGGAAGCAAAAGGGGGAATGAGTAAATGGGTCACACCATTAAAAACTCATCCAAAAAGGTATCTTGAATAGTATAGAACCACCAGTGTGAGGCAGTTTCAAAAAAGGAACAGATGGCATCCCTAGATTTGCGAGGAGGATCAGCACTCTTCCAAGAATTGTGAGAGTGTGCGTGTGAATGAACAGGTCTAGGTCTACCTTCTTGCAGGAAGATGTCTGCCTACTAAAAGTTAGATGCTGCTGCTGTATTTTCAGTTTGCCAATAGCAGAAAATTCTATTTGTTGATGATGGCGTTTCACTTCTTCAAGCCCCAGAGTTGGGGGCTTTCTGTATGATTTCTTATTTGGAAAAGATGGAGGTTAATGGCAGCCAAGCTAGTCATTCACACACCAATTCACATTTGAGAGAAACATGAACTGAGAGATCATTCTGATGGCTTAAAAAAAAATCAAATTAAAAAAGTAATTATTCAGACTGCACATTTGGAAAGGGAGCACGTGTTAGTTTCTAGCCATACACGCATCCAGGAAGTCTTAGGTATTACCATAAAATCATTTGCAAAACCTTTAAAATCGGGATAGGCCACGAATCGCAGTGGCAGACTGGTTCCTTCTGTTTAAGGTGAACTCCTATTCTTACCCCTCGGTGGAAAGATTACAGCAAGAACCCAACAGCAGCTTTGTTAGAAAGCTACCTACATAGAACAGCCTAACGTTTCAGTTTTTTCTCTGATTTGACTCCAACAAAAGTAAACATTCCCTATGAAATTCTGTTTTGAAAATATTTGTATTTTTTGACTGCTGAAACATGAACATAAACGTTGTATTGTTGAATCATTAAACTCAGATTTAAATGTTATATTTCAGTAATTAACACTGCTGGGCCTTCTGTATATCTGCAGTACATATCATTCTAACTTTTTATCTAGAAAAAAGATATTTCATGTTAGTCTGGATATTCCACATTTACTGACATTAAAATATTAAATGTTTTATCAAAAAAAACCCCAACCCTATCTACCCCTTTGCTCTAAATACAGCTTTCCAACTCACTTGGATTTTTTTTTTTTTCTGTTGAAAATTGTCAAAATTACGTTCACAGAAATGATGCCAATTTTTAGGTACACTATCTCTGCAAAGAAACCATTCTGTTTGAAAGCCTGAATGGGTTCTAGGTGTCAGGTGCCTGCTGTGAAAACAACATGAAAACTTTACCCTGCAGTCACTACACCCACCCAGGGCTAAAGATTAGAACAGCAGCATCACCCTGTAGGCTTCCAGTCATAACAATGGCCTTCACCCTAGAGAAAAATCAACCTAGCAGAGGAAGAGTGCACAGGTCCACACCAAAAGTGACTAGAGGGGAAAAAGTATATAAAGAAAGAGTGCAATAAACACATGCCTGGAAAAAAAAACCCCTACACTGTAGGTATCAAGATTCCTCAGTTCACTTAGAAAATGTACTGAATGATGGTTCTTCAAGATAGGAACAACAGGAGCTTAAGGACTTTATTTAAAGTAGGATTCATTTGAGTTTCTTAAGTAAGGATTTAAAGCATTTTAATAAAAAGCCTACACATCTTTACACAACTTCTTTTCTGACAGAGGGAAGCAAATATCATTGTATTGGCCTTGCAATCTGGACTTTTAAAGTAGAAGGACATGGATTTAAGCTGTGATCATAAATTTATGTCTCAACAATATAGCATCTTTTAGTGTACTGGGAGAGAACATCTTTGCCTCCATACAGGATGCACCAATTTGTAATACCAAAACACAAAATAAAGAGGTGACAGAACAGAAGCAACAGAGAAGACGTAAATTGGACTGTATGTGCAACTCCAGCCTCAGCCTACACACAGAATAGGTGGAAAGAGACCTGTATGGTTCCCTTCTGGGTCATTCAATCAGCTGCTTTTCTGGTTTAGTTTTATTATTTTTCACAGCTGCAGAAGTTCAAATATCTCATGAGCAAAAGAATGTGAGATTCCTTGGAGGAATGTAAATGGAATTTTGGGATGAGTCATCCCAAGAAAAATTTCCAACACTCCACCTTAAAGGTGACCAACCAAAGCAAAAAGAAGGATTACAGCTGTTAGCTAAAAAGAAGCAAAATTTTCTGATATACCCAAACCATTCAGAGGTGGTCAGGTCTCTGTACAGTGCCATTTAGCTCGAAGGGGGAAAAAAAAAAGATTTGAGCTATATCTATCTTCATCAAAAAGATAATATTTTTATTCAATGCAATTTATTGTCACAAAATATTCAGTCTGCTTTGTGAAGTAACTCTGTCGAGCTAACCTAGGCTAAGCAATGGATTCATTAGCTTCCTTTGCTTTCCTACTGCCAGAATGGGAAGAACAGTCACCCAGCAAGAACCGCATCACAGAAAGTTGTCCGTTCCCAATTCAGCGTGCTTTTGAAAAAACAAAAAAAAACAAAAACAAAACAAAAAAAAAAAAACCAAACAAAAAAAAAAACCCACAACCCAAAAAAACAAAACAAACACACACAACAACAACAAAAAAACCCTATTCTTATTGAAAAACCAACATAACAACAAAACACCACACCCCCCAAACAATCTGTGAACACTGACAAATTCCCACCATGGGGTCAACAACAGCATCTCAAGCTGTTTGCTAAGCTCCAAAGACAGATGGCTGAGGAGGTTGCAAGAATGACTTCAGGGATACTCACCGCTAAGAGATTCTCTCTTTTAGGAAGGAGTATCCATCACGGCTGTTACTGTGCCAATAATATTCATATTAAAAACAACAACAATGGAAAGAAGCAAGGTCAGTCCTCTGAATCACTAAACTCTCAAGCGACTCCTATATCATTTTCATGACTGAACTACTATGATCATTTATTTGCTGTTAAGCAGAAATCTGCAAAATGACAAGAATGACAAAAAGGTGTAAGTTTGTTTAATGAAACTTTGTACCACACAGCACCACTATGCGCTCGTTGGATAGTATTTTCTTCTAACATGCGTGCACATACTGCGTGCACTCGCACATCCTGCACACGCATCTATGCAGTCACTTGAAAATATGAGGTTTGCATTTATACCTAAACAAAACATGGAAAGCTTTATCAACAAGCAGTGTTCATGTGCTTTGTTTGAAAAGTAGATGTTGGAAAATACCAAAATCAGGTATAAATGTGCCCTGTACATGCAAGCCAAAGGCTTAAAAGCCTTGTGGCATCATATACAGAGACAGTGATTCATATTATTAAAGTCTCAACAAAGTTCTTAGAGACCAAAATGAACACCCTATTCCTAGACGCAATCCTGTTGACCCCCTACTACACTAGGAAGTAATGCATCTCATTTGGCATACCATAATTTCTATATGGGTCGAATTCCAGGTTAATATCAGGAGTTATTGGGAAATAAACTACTCAAATTCCAGAAAGAATAGATGACATATATCTCTGCCTTCTCATCTAATTAAAAAAAAAAACAAATCACCAAGAAAAAAAAAAAACCCACAAACCACAGCACAAACAAACAAACCACAAAATAATCCAAACGCCCCCTCCCCCCCCAAAAAAAATCCCACAATCAGGCCTAGGAAATCGTAGACAGGCAAAAAATACCAAATTGTTTTTTGTTGACATTGACCATCACTTTCCCCGATAAGAAATGAAAACTATAAGGTTTCCAAGTGCCCCTGAGGAAACTTATTTCACAGTTACTATAATTTACCATCTGTAGTTTCCTTCTTTAATGAAGTCTTTAGAATAGAATTCATTGCAGATGAGTAGGAACCGTTAACTCTTAATTGTGGGGGTTTTGACAACTTGTGCAAGCTCTTCTAAATTAGATTCCTTTGCAGATTAAAACGTAGGTTTACCCTTTCCTACATGAATCATTACACACTCTGTCTGTTAGCCTGTTAGTCAGGAAGAACAGATCAGTTGCACTTAAAAGCTGCAGATTTTGTTACTATCTAATGATACATTCAAATCTGCTACAATTGAGTACCCAGAACTTCACATTCAGGTATGCTGTAATAACACAGGGATGACTGATGCTTCATAGAGTCAATTGTTCAAATTATTAGATGACATACATTTAAACAAACATAGAAAATATTATCTTAAAATTCATATAGGTTGCTTTTGTATTTTGACAGTCAGGATTAAAATCATCACCTAACGCTTTGTTGTATTACAGAAAAAAGGAATATATCATTGAAATAGCTCAAAGAGCATTTGCAAGTAGCATGTATTACCAAAATAAATCACCTACTATTATTTTAAAAACTTATTTGCTTTCTGAATAAGCATTTGCATCAATATGATGCTGAGCTGAGATCTACTTCCATTGCCTTATTGTCATCTTAATTTTTCAGTCTCCATCTGTCTCATTCATCTCTTTCAGTTTGTCATGACCTATACAAGGAGCTACTTGAGGAATACCCTGTAGCTACAACAGCAAATCAAAATGCGTAACAATGTATATACAAGCAAAATATGAACACCTGATACTGACAGTGATGTGGTTTAATATGTTTGTTATTTAACTGTTAGAGTCACAGTCAATTCCCTTTATTTTCACAGTTATGATCATCAGCACATTTGTGACAACCCTCATGTTGTACCTGTCCCTCATTTACCTACTGTGTTTTCCCTATCTGCAGGCTTAACAGTCTGTTAAATCCACGGGCTACACAAATTCATAAAATTACATGTAAGGAGAAAAATTGCTTCCTACACAAAAGCATTGATTTACCATACAGTCACCATGCCTCCAAGACATCAATTAAAGGAAGAAAAGACATACAAGTCACTAAGTACTCCCCTCTCCACCCTTCAATTCCTCTATCCCGTCCCACCTATATCTTTTTCACTCCGCCACCCCCATCTATTTCAATTCTTAGCACCTCCTGCAGTGCTGATCATACTTTATGAAGCCTTCGACTACAGGCAAGTTAAAGCTATAGGCTAACTGTTTAGAAGGGAGAGTGGTTTGTCAGAGTAGCATAATAGAGGTTGAGAAAAGGAACGTAAGTGTGGATTAAGATGGGAAGTGGAAAAAAATTCATCAAGTTGCATAATTTTAGAGTGTAAGATACTCAATCATAGCCATACAGCTAATAAATTTAAGTGGAAATACACAAAGAATCACAGAATTTTTTTATTTTCTTTTAAACATGGCTAGCCCTAGAAAGCAGTACCCTTGTTTTAAAAGCACAACCATCTTCTTCCTTTAATGCAAATGGTACATTTATGCAAAGATATTCTCATTGGAGGATAGCTTTATATTTACAATGGCTGTAATATAATCTAATAGCCAGTCAAATATGAACCATAAAATATTCAATAAGTAAACAGCTCCGCTGCAATTTTTAAGCACTTGCCTTTAACGATACTGATGCCTTGATTTATGACCAAGGTAGTGAGATGTACTTCCAGTATAATCGGTGCTATACTAACGGAAATGTAATTTACCAAAACAATTTAAATATACCGTCCAGCTTCAGAACACAGCCTAGTAAAATATGTCAGAGGCAATCTTTTGTTTGTCCAGCTTCTTTAGATTTACTATGTATAATGAGATCTTATAAAGTTCTGGCTTTACAGCCACTTTTCATACCAGTATTTTCATTTACATTAGTAAGTAAACCTGAACTTTCATCAAGATGTTACCTTTTTGACACCATATGTTTGAATTTCAATTAATGCCATGTGAATGAGAACATGGTATTTTCCTTTCTTTCCTCTTGCCAGCCACAATGAAAGAACACTAAAGAATGTAAGGCAGCATAGTGTGGGAAGCTTTATCCAGACTTCAGTTTCAGAATACTCAATTTGATTGCCCAAATCACAATTTTCAACGTCCAGAAATTACAACCACTATACACACGCTGTCCTAAAAGCCTAGATGACTGAACTCCATAGAAAGTGTGCATTAAATACATGTTCTCTTGTGTGGAAACAACACTAATTCAGGAAAAGATGAAGAAAGGTATAAATTAAGGCAGAAATGGAACTTCTTTCCTTTTCTTTTCCTGCACTGAATGTGTTATCTCCAGGATTCTAGAACTAAAACACAAGCAAACTTCTAAATGAAGTACAGTTTGAATACAAATAGTATTAAATGTTGAGAAAATAGTGTCTTTTTAGCCAGTCTTCCCCCAAGAGCCTAACACGGTCTCCGCATCAGGGAAGAGCAGGGATGGCTGCACAGCTTACACAGTCACAACCCTGATACCTTGTGAAGTGCTTGAGTAACCCAGAGCAAAATCTAACTTGATGTAAAAAGAACTTAAAATGCACAAGTAAAAAAATTCTGTAACCTCACATTACATTAAGCTTATCTAAATCTCAGTATTAGCTTGATCAATATCTGCACACGATAAATCATTTAGGTTAATTATTCTTTCAAAAAAAAAAAAATCTAACTGCAAGAAAAACTGCATTCTGCAAAATAGCAACTGCCCCAAACTCTTACCGGTGTTTTAAAGATTTACCATCCTCTTGCTCTTCCTGCAAGATCTTCAGGTTAGTATAGGTAGGGCCTACTGTTAGCATGAAACGTATAGACACTTTGTACACAGAATTTAGAAACATTTATGGAAGTGACACGTAATATTGAAACAAGGATTATGTGATAAAATAATAAAACAGTTTAAAAAATCAAGTATTAAAATAATGTTTAATAAAAAAAGATTAATAACTAAAAGCAAGGGAAAACGGAAGAAAATTTTATCCAGTGCTATAACCATGTGCCAATAGTAAACCAAACCAACCAAACAAAACATTTATACTGCACCGATGATTGAACAAACAATACATTCTGCTGTAGGGGAAGGAATATACATTATATATACTTAAGCAGTAAGAGGAGTGAAAAAATATTGTGACTTTCATGACAGGAAGTTCTACAATTATTTCTTCATTTCAATGGTAATCGATTTTCTCATTCTAGAGTACTTTGGATTCCCGCAGAGTCATCCTTCACAAGCCCTCTCACTTCACAATTCACGTCAACAAAATTTCCCGTTTTGTGTAGCAAACTGTAAGTAGATCTATAAATCAAGATCTATGCAAATAAAATTAGAGCTTTTCACATTAGCATAAAGCAGTAGTAAATTGGGCAAACCTCTATATTAGCTTTTCCCAAGCTCATTATTTGTAATAACAGCAGACAATTGAGAGCTGTGACAAACTGGAAGTACATGTCAAATGCAAGTACAATGCTCCGTGAACTACAGACACACATTTGACAGGAATACGTTTGGAAGATTTAAAAAAAAAAAAAAAATCTAATTAACCTAAAGCTGATCACCTTTCAGTTCAAAAAGAAGCAAGAAGTACTTCCGCCCCTTGGAAGAAGTGAGTAAAAAGGACACCAGGAACAGCTAGAGTTCCTAAAAGAACCCAAGCTTTTATTAAGCCATCATTGTTAAAATAGTGAAGCTTCTGACCTATTATCACTTTTCTAGCTGAAAATCACAGATCAGCTTGACCAAAAAAACAACCAAACAAATCAACTTAAAAAATTCTCAGTCTGCCCTTAACCTTTCTATCACCATAAGGAGAACCTCTAGAGTTTAAGTATAAATACAGACCTTTTCCCAACAAATAATCCAGAGCAGAGAGTAAAAAGAAAACCAAGCAGCAACTGGTAGCAGTAGCATTTGAGGCATTTTTGTTTGGTATGCCAGTCTTTTTCCAAGGACCCAATCATGCTAATGGCCAAGCACATCCAGATTCATCTACAAGGCAAGAACTGGTTCAAAACACAAAGTTAGTTAACTACAAAATGTATACAGGAATTTAAACAATCATTTAAATGTCCTGTAAGCGGGACAATCCTTGGAATATGGCAGGGTGGGGGTTCAGCAAAGGGAGGAATATGGGAAAAGGTGTACCCAGCACTGGTATTTGTAGCTTTACACTCCCAGAAATGGTATTCCCACCTGCTGGAATGGAATAGAGACACACCATTTCTTCCTTCCCGAGCCCCCACATCCTGAAATCGATTGTATTTTGTTTCAGTGATCAATTGCTGTAATACATATCACTATTTGTTTCTCTCTTCAACGCAACAACAAGAACTACTTGTTAAAATAAATAAGTAAATCTGCAGAGTCAGATGAGGAGGAGTAGGGGACAAAAGTGCTAAGAAATTACACATATTTTCCAGTCTGTTAAAAATAGGTTTTTTAATTTGTAAATGCCAATAAGTACAAAAATATCTAACTAGGAAGAAGAGCATAAACACAAGCTTGTTATGGATAATGAACTGAAATTGCCCACTGAGTAAACAGGCAATACTGCTGAGTCAATGCAGTGCTGGCAGAGTGAATAATACATCCTCCTCACTTAACATTTTAAAGCTCTCAGTAGAAGACTGCCCTGTAAACCAAAGAAAGTCAGTTCAGACGTACTGGCTCACAGGTGATGGCTACTGTGAGCTCTACAGCTTCTGACTCAACTCCTGACCTCAACATTTATTCAAATCATAATCCTTTGTGAGTGTGAAAGCAACTCCCATCCTCCTGAGTGGGTTTAAAAGTGCCTTATAAAAATCATTTAAAAACAACTTTAGATCAAGTAAGGACAAAAAAATCCGAAACCAGGATACAGTCAGAAAACCAAGCACTACAGGCAATACCTGTGGGGTGTTTTATTTTTTAATTTTCAAAAGAGAGTAGGACTCATCCTCTAAGTTACTCTGTTTCATCTGCACAGTCCCGCATGTGAGCAGCGAGTAGTTCTGTGAGCATCAGTGCCTCCGGGATGATATGGGCACTTACGTGGAAGACTTAGACCCTTCTACTTATCACCCATCCACTCAGTTCAGTTTTTCCTCACTCACTCCCTCTCCCTTTTTTCCCCACCTCTCCTTTTCAATGACAGCAAACGTATGCAGTTGAACATCTTCCTTTCAAAACATCTTCCTCCTTTCCATCAGAGGAACTCCTGGCTAAACAGGTCATACCTGGAGTTAAAGTAATGCTAACACTCGGACCAAGTTCTGCATGAACTCAAAGGAATATTTTTATAACCTTTTCCACCACTAGAAACTAAAAGATGACTCAGATAAGACTCATTGTCCCTGTTCTGCAAGGCAGATCAGTTACTGTAAGTTTTACAACCGGGCAGGATCTGTCACAAGTACATTGTACCATGTCTGTACGGTCTCCAAGAAAGACAGAAAAGACCAGAGGCGAACGAGTAGTTATACCCAGCAGTACTAAGATATTCAATTGTGCAAGGAAACCTGGTCACACGTTTCTGTTCGCAATCTCATTGCCATAGAGATGATAAACCACCTCTGGCATTCTTTGAAATGGAAAAAAAGTCAAAGCAAAATGAAAAACAATTGGTTATGCTAATGGCTGCTGAGGTCTAGTGGAAATTTGAGAAAAACTGTGTTATTTGTAGAACCTGGTTAAAAATGGTATTCCGTATGAACGATCTAAAAGCAGAGGCTTACCTGAAATTAAGTTTTTATTCACAGTGGCAACCATGTTTTCCAAATGCTGCCTAAAAGTGTGTCCCACAGGGCCAACTAGAAAAACAAATTGCTGATTTTTCCTGTTGACTTTCTAAATTTCAATATAACCATGACCTGCATAGAAGTGTGTTCTTTCATCTCAATTTTATTGCTTTCTAGGGCTAGGCAGATTTAAAAGAAGTGATTCTTGCCTTAAAAATAATTAAAAAAGATATTGAAAACAAAAACTGCAGTTAGAGTGTATAGACTCAAGTTGAATGCCTGAACCAAAACTGGAGAAGTCATTTTTGAGGTCACGTAAAACAGATTAAAAAAAAAAAAAAAAATTCAAAATGAGCCCAAATAGCCTTGACTACGTCATTTAAACTCCTGTATGAATTTAAAAATCAACTGTAATCTAGGTAGCGACGATGATCATACAGCCGAGCTAAAGCAGTCAGAGGATGGGCACAAATGGCAAACTTGGCATCTGAACCATGTTTCTGGCACAGGCAGAGAAGGCAGGGTAAGAAGCAGCAGAAAGAAGCAAATAAGCTTGGCGTCCATACCACTCTGACGTGCCAAGACCAAACATCTTTTGTGGAAGTGCCTCCCTACCCCTGGTAATGTAAACATCAGTTGTGCCATTTACCAATGCTCTCAGGTTGGATCAATACTGCACATTGGTCACATTGATTACAGTGATGGCTGGAGTGTTTTACATACCCTTGGCATAAAGTCAAAAGCCACTGTCCCACCAAGGCTTATTTTGGCTTCACAAATAATGGTACAACTAGAGATGAATATAATACATACAAATAACTACGTTCACCTTCTGCAGCAAAGAGGTCAGTAAGCTATATATCAATAAACTCAGTCGAGGAAACACTTTGAACTCAGACCCAGCAGCTCTACACACGTACAAGAGAGTCAAGCAGCTGCTTGATACGTGCTAGCTTAGCACTCTTGGCAAGTTTAACTTTCATTTTTATTCAGCCATACACAACATAGGTAGCCTTAAGACTTTTTTTACTAGAAAAAAAACAGGGTTTCACATAATGAACTGTGTTTCAGTGATACCTGGGGTTTTTCCCCCTCCCAGGACTTGCCTCCCTCCAACGCCTTCACCAAAGGACTTTTCTCAGTGAAATAAATAGCATCTGGAAATGAAACTCACCATAAATAAGTAGTGACAATGCTCATATAAATGAGCTGAGTCACAGATGTATTCATACCACTTCTTCCTTCTCTTCTACACCAGCAGAAACTGTGTCCTCAGAGAGAAGGCACCACAAAAAAATGAAAAGCCTTATCCCAAAGGATCCACCACTATTTTTACAAAGCAGAAATTGCTTTCCAGGGACTTAATGAAAAACGGGTGCGTACCATTTAACCAGCGTGTTTCCATCACATTCCCTCTTCATGCGGCAACATCCACTTTTTACATGATCGCTTACTTTCCGAATAGGAGCTGGAAATAAATTATAGCAGGGAGGTGCCCTCAGAGAGGCTTTCTACCACATGCCATCCATCAGGAGGACGATGAAGCTCAACTGCTGTGATTTCAACAGTTACAAAAAATTTGCACATTATTACAAATACTGTTCTGTTCTACAGGGAGCAAGCCATGCTTACTGTCTTTGATTGCAAAGAGGATAAATTCCTGCAGCAGCGATGCGGACAGGAATGGTGCAAGGTAATTTTACACTAAGTAACATTCATCATAAAACTGTTAACAAAGATGACAGTATCCGAGTCTCTTGTTAATTACTTGACTGTAAAAGTTTAAGAGCTTTAAGTTGACGAGCGTTCTCAATGGAACAGACATAATTAATTCCCCAGGAAGGAAAAATAAACAACATTTTTTAAAAATGCACACTTCTATGTAACAATGCAAGTAATGCTTTTCGAATTTCTACCTCCTCCTTCCCATTACCTCACAGAACACAAAACATCTGCAGAATTTAGAACAACATTTTAAAAGTGGAAATAAATGTAAAAATGAGCTTTCCAAGACTTCCACAACAGCAAATACGAGGTATGAAACAGTATTTAGAACTAAGAAAAATGTTATTACAGGGAAAGGTCTGTAAGTATTGTTGAAATAAAGAATATATTTTATTAAAGTGAGACCAAATCCTATTACTACTTAGTCTTTACTAACTGCTAAAACTCATAATGAAACAGAAAAGGAAAACCAACCAAACAGGATCTTCCAGGTATGCCACATATTCTCACATGGCTTTTAGCTTTAGTAAGCAAGAGGTGAAAAACACATTAAAATCCTCTGCTCTTACTACTGGGGGAGAGAATTGTCCCCAAGATTTCTAAGGGACAAGACCCAACAAAGTACTATAAAGAAGACAGTAGAAATCGAAGTAAAGTAGTGGTATTTTTAGAGATGCTGTGAGAAAAACAGAAGGCGACACTGGCTGTAAGCAAACCAGTGACACAGGGTTTTATTTTAAATAGTAAAGGGATATTTGAAGAATAACACAGTGTTTTAAGTAAGCTATTAAGGGATAAGTTTCCAATAATAGAAGCAAAACTCATTGTTTGCAGTGTGCATTTTTTAAGGAAAAACTGTAAAAAAAGGGTCCGTTTTAACTTTTTCTATAATAAGGTGCAGCAGAAGAATGTTTTTCATGCCTTGTGTAGGAAGAAAAACATACTGTCAGTTTTCCTTCCTCTTCCCTCATTTTTTTCTCCTACTCTATAATGTACCGCATTGGCAAATGGAGTTAAGGAAAGCTCATAGTCCTTTCTGTTCTCTAACTTCCTTAGAAAAGAGTCTGACTTTTTAGGAACCTGATGACCTTGGGTGGAAGAGGCCATCTATTACCACCCTACACATTTACCCCATTTAAACTTTCAGGACACACTCAGCAGAGCTTGGAAAACTCACTGGGTTTTCAGTCTCTTATCAAGCTTACATTATCAACCATGACTATGTTATCATGCATCTGTGCCCCCATGTCCCGGTCCTCTCATTTTCCACACTTACAAACTGCCTTTACAAGCAAGTCAACCAGCTTGCTCCGAGACAATATTACTCCAGATACTACTTCCCATATGCAGTAAGGGTGAGATTACACCTCATTTGACCCCCCACCATACACACCTGGAAGAAAAATAAAAGACCAGAAATAATCACTATGATAAAGCGATGTAGAGATTGCCAAGGGCAAGCACTCAGTAGCATTCACTTTGTCATAGGACTGCTGAGGACAAAAGCAGCTTTTCATTAGGTTTGCATGTCAGCAATAGTGTGGACTTAACCAAAGACAACAGTAACAGCTGAAAACGCATGCCATTAAGAACCAAGGTAACAAATTACTAGCAGACTAGAAAATCCCCTCTCCACTTCTCAGTAAACTTCAACTTTTTCAGACTCAAAGGGGCAAAAGTTAATGCTGAACTGTGAGTAGTTATAATGCATCATAAAAGCCATCTGGATCACTCAGCTGCTCCTACCAAGGTATTCCAATGTATGGGTTATCTACCACTCTTTGTAATTTGCAGGAGGTGATACTGGACGACAGCTGGAATCAAAAAGGCTTTGTTTCATCTTGACACTATTTTACCCATAACTTTTACTGACAGATGGAACAAGACAAAAATGCCAATGAACGCAAAGGGCAAACAGAGAATGAACCTTCTTCCTTTGCCTTTGCATTTCCTTCCTCAGACTGTTCTCATGACACATTGTGTGTTTTAAACATCAAAGGTTCATTCTAGGCCTGCAATTACAACTTGGAGACAGAAAATACAAAACTAGCACAAGTAGAATGTACGTAGTATGTCTTTGCCTTTCTCATGCATATTTTTTCCCAGAGCTTTCCCACACACCAATGCTGTGTCATGAAGTACTATATTCAATGTCAGACTGCATGACAGAATTACGTAATTTTCACATCCTGAAAAGTTCCTGTGCCTGTGGCATGAAGTCTATTTTTCCCCCCCCCCCCTTTAAATCAGTATACATCTAATACAAATATTGCATAAAGATGGTTATTTACACGGAGTGCTGTGAGCAGCATACATATACTGATGCACAGCAACCATCATGATGCTTGGTGTTAAGAAAACACAGTTACATGATTATGGCTAAAAATTAAGGTTTGAGACCCTGGATTCTTTTCCCTGGCTTGCCACTTATTATTTTACAACTAGAGTCTACAGTGCTTTATAACACTGCAAAAAATCCTGAGACATAACTATGTCTACCATAATTTAAGGCCCCAGGTGAAAGGCAGATTCCTCAGGACACAGTATGACAACTTAAAATTTGCTAGTTTAAAAGAAACAAACTCATTAGTGACAAAAAAATCCAGGGTAAGTGGGAAATGACCTGGGCTTATTGTTTCTGAAGAAGTCTTCTGACTCATGCCAGCTCTTCTGCCCACGGCATGTGGAAGTGTACACCAATAGCTTTTTATAGTCATAGAATAATTCAGGTTCAAAGGGATCTCAGCAGGTCATCTGGTCCAACCTCCTGCCCAAAGCAGGGTCAGTTATTTTTTAATCCTTAAAAAAAAAAAAAGCCATTTATCATTCCCTCAAAGTTATCAAGAGCATCATGAATTGTTTAAGAACCTGATTATAATGACGAATTAATCAAGCCTGAATTTTGCTAATCCAATTACAGTACCCTCAAAGAACTCAACCCATATTTGGCTGTGCAATGCAGTTACTGGTGATATGGGGCAACTCACAACATTTTGAAGATAAAAACAGTGCTGTGTATTTAGCACTGACTCTGCTAAGAGTCTAGGCATAGGCATTCCGTTACGGAGCCAAAGTGTTTAACACTGTGTTAAATAATGGGGGAGAATGCTTACAACAGGTCTTCTGTGGATGGGGAGCCAGAGCTCAGGCAGCCATCAGGAAGGGGAAACACTACAACTCAGAGTGAGGGTGCACTTCATGAGCAGCAGCTCACGGTTTGCACGCTGGGGCACGAGTCACATACAGCACAAATGGCCACAACTGCCTTTAATGCAGAGATGGTAGAGAGCAGTTTTGCCCTGAAAATATCGAGAACTACTTAGAATATATTCCCTCCGTGCACTTTAGGAGTGGCTGCGAATGACAATCTCTTTCATTTGCACTAATGTGTATATTTATTTTGGGAGACAATAACAACAACAGGAAGAAAACTGAAACTATCATCCTGTCTGATTGATCACAGAATCCAATCCACGCAAACCTTCCTCTCTACCTCAGTATATCATATATCCCACGGGATCAGTACTATTCTGGTGCTTCAGGAAGACAAATAATATTATTAGGAGAAAGAAGTTATGAAGATGTAGCTTCTGTAAAGATCTTTGCATCTACTTGCAAGTTAACATATGCTGTCTTTGCCGTGTCAAGATTCCTCTGACAAGACTCTTCAGCTGGCATAAACTGAAACGCCCCTATTCCTGGTTTCTACATTCTAAATTATTTGATCTACCAGAATCTAAGTCACATTTTCACTAACATTTTCCTGTGCTGTTGTCCTTCAAAAGAAAATAAAACGATGACACACATACTAATGGATGATAAGCAACTGCTTATTTGATTGGCATTTAAATCTACACTCTAATCCTGCAGCCTTTGGGGATCTAAACAATTGTGACCTGATCACAAGCAGCAGCTGTGAATATATAAAGGATACACCGCACAGAAGTACACTTACTTACCATGTATGTTTCACAACTGGTTTCTGGGTACAGATAGGGACTGATACGTTGTTTAAATTGTATTTGCCAAAAACATGAGTAAAATACCAGCTTTAAAATAAGACACAGGGTTGCAAGGTTTGATTTAATGTATAGTTACTTATAGGTAGAAAGTTTAATGCATACTAGCCAAGATATAGAGCAAGTGACAGAGAAGCAAGCTAAAAATGAACCTGCTGCATATGGATGCAAGAGAGAGCTGTGTGTGTGTTAGCAGAAAATAAAATACATTAATCTGACTTGAGGTACAAACACGAAAGGGAACAAGGAAAGACTAGCAGAGGCACTCCATACCCTTCATCTGGTTTAGCCTCAGAATTCTGGCCAAAACAACACAGAAAGTGTCCAGCGCATCTAGATAAAGGCGACTTTTAAAACTGTTACCATAGATACTTCTGGAGAATTTTTTTTTTCATTGTTACATCTGTTGGTTCCTTTTCCCTTTCTTTCCCTCTCACCCACCCCCCCCAGACACACACCCCAACTCTTCTCCACTCCTAAGTCTGTGCTTGTACTGAAGGTAGCCTCTGGGGGTACCTGGACTTCAGTTAACACAATGAATCTGAAGTATCTTCATTTAAACAACGTTTTAAATTACACTGTCCTTCGTAATAAAGCCACAGCAACCTGCACTTCTGCTTCTACTCCTGGGATGTTTACAGCTAACCAGAGCATAATGCTGTAATGTCATCCCACTCCTAAATTCAAGGCTGTGTGAAAAGAGCAGACAGGAATATGCACTGCACTCCAATACATGCATTATGTGCTCCCCAGCCCTCAATTTTAAGAGGACTGCACTGAGAATCCCCTGAACACCAGCATCATTAAATGGCTATGTTTAATGGCTGTAAGTTCATAAGCTGTACTGAAATCATTTGTGTAGCAATGATACCATTTCGCTTCCCAGGCACAAAACCTATCACATGCTATCAAGAAGCAGCGGTATTTTTCATTCTTTCTACAAAGGAAGCAATCTTCTTAACAGTCTAAGCAGGTAACTGCTATACATTTCATGCATATCCAATACAGCCGATGAGTGGAGACACAGCAAAAATACCACTGGGTCTGTAGAATACCACCAGGCAAACAATTAAGCAGTGCTTTGACTGACTGGGACACTTGGACCAAAATTTGCACTCTCTCATCTAACATAATAAATCAAAGTATATTTTAGGTCATGCTCAGCTCCATTAATGGAAGTATACTCGCAGCTTTATGCACCATACATAAAATATCCTCATAAAGGCAGCCGCAGCAGCAGTGGTACTATGCTCCTCTGCATAGTCATTCTGCCCTTGCACACTGGGTCTTGTACGGTCATAATTAAATTAAATCAGCACTGATTTATCTTGTATTTTAGCCAAAATTATTATACTGAGATGGACTGAAAGTAGCTGCAGGGCTTTCTTTATTCAGTTATTACAGGAATTGCATTTGTTTCCAACAACTAATCAACGGGAGCCAATACAGCTAGAGGACAATATAGTAGCAATGCTGATGGCTACATAGGTTAAAGAACATTTCCAGATAGAAGATCACTTAAGAGTGGCAGAAATACAAACTTCCAGCTGTTAACAAATTCGATCTTTCATTAACTGGGACCAAACCAAAGACTTCCAAGTTGTGTCATACTACCAGAAAGGAAAGGATTGCTCAGCACAATATGCGAGGGTCACACCGTGTGAGCTTCAGATGTACCAGTCAGGAAAATATCTAAAAGGGAATAAGCAAGTAAAAACAAGCAAATACCAAATGCTGAACTATTACTTTGAAGTAACAAATAGTCTTCACCTCAGAATTAACTTCCCTGGCTGGTTCCAACCATGCCAAAATAAATAAATTAGAAAGTAAAGACAATGGCACAGCAAATAATAAAAATGCACATAACTAAACACTGCACAATTTCATTATGTAAAAATAAGTCTGGTTGGTTTTGTTATTCTGCTATATGCTAAAAATACCCCCATGGTTACAGAACTGTTTTTCAGCATCTATATTACTGTTCTCCGTGGAGTTATAATGATTTACATTAGAGGAGGAACTAACCCTGTTTTCTTTCCTGAAACATATCCAAGATTCCACATGAAATCCATTCCACAGAACATCTGTTTACTCTTCATTATTAATACATGATCATCACAAATCACACGCTGTTATCTCCTGTGTAAGTCTACCATCATGAAACAAGCAGCTATTTAAGAGGATTTTGACATCTTAAGTACATTCTGCCCTTCCCAAGTCATATTTTTTTCTACCCAGGTAACTAGTTTTCCTGAACCAAATTATATTGTAATAATATATGAGGTAATTTTGCCTCTGAAATCAGCGTTTAGGCATTTTAAAGTATGATTAAACTTCTCGTGAGATGTTGTCTCAATGCTTTACTGCCAATGCAGAACATTTACGTCATTATGCTAACGCTGCCTTTTAAATAACTTCATAAAAAAATACACAAACAGATCACATGAATAAGAGGAAGCTAAGGAGAAGAGCTACGGAGAAGCATTTCCCATTACCTATTAACACCACAAAATAAACATTAAAATAAGTTGGGTGACCCTCCATAGCATCATGGATGTTACAGATATTCAGGGGCTGTATCCAAGTGATGCAAATGACAAGCCACAGCTGAATGAAGGTAAAGAAATACTGTCACTGGGACACGTTCACTTCTCTGACATTTTTGCTGATACAGAAGATCCAGTAGCCAAAGACATCCCATAGCCTCAACCGTTTAAGTAGACCCTGCACTTACCAGTCAACACTACTTGGCAGTAGCGTCACAAACAGTAGAAATTCTGGCTGAGTGCTCACCTCGACAGATGAAAAACCTTTCAAAAAGTGCTCTGTTGAGTTTCACTACTTTTTTCCTTCCAGATCATGGAGAAGGGCTTCCAGTTCATAAAAGAAAGAGTAGAAAGCCATAACTAACAGAAGGAATTCAAAGTTTCAGTCATAAACATCATATCTTCATTAGACTAGGAAAAAAATTAAATACAGCCTCCAACATGCTGCATAGAGTCTTAAACCTGAAAGTAGCCCCACATCATGGACATAGCACAAGGTGCTTGTAGTGATTCATCCCTGAACTTTTAAAAAACGTCTTAACTGTTTTGAAATCTTTTACACTAAACTATTTCTTCTGTTAGTAAGGGAGGCATAAATGCTAATGCTTTATGCTAATTATATGTCCTGATAACAATAAGCAAATAACCATCATTCTCCAGGTACCTTTTTTCCTCTCAAAATTGTCACCTCCCCTGCTAATGTTATTTATAACTTATATGCACATCCATCTAGAAGTGCATGATTGAAGTGTATTTAATGTATATATTAATTTGGAACATGTAATGCAGATGAGTTCTGATCAGCATAAAAATTAATATAGAATATGTACATACAAAATTGCATGTAAGGTTTACATTGTTCATAACTGTGCTTTACATAAGAAAGAGTAAAGACCACTGATCGACTGCTTTGTTATATAGGGTTAATTTTTCATAGTAATAATGATATTTTTAATATCCCAGGAGAGAAAATGGAGCCATTAATCTACTGCACAATTCCACAAACAATTTAGTATGGTTGGGGCTCAGTTCTCATCTTCTGCCTTCAGAAACAAAATGGAAGAAACATGAATTTTGGGGATTAAAAACAAGTGTTTTGTCTTCTGTCTAGAAATAAACATGCTAGAGCTCTCGGATGGTGACAGGGGAATGTTAACAACTTTACACACATTTTGGAATGCCAACACATTTTTGCACATGCTTTTCCACTGCACCCTGTGCATCTGGCCAAAAGCATCATTTTTTTTTCCCATTATCCTTCAGTCCTTCCCACCTAAGACTGGGATATCAAGCAGTATCCTGACCTGTACCTTGCTGCACTCTTGAGTAGAGAGCCTTCTGTCCATTCTAGGGCCAACTGTCCAAAGCTGGAAATAGAAGTCTTGCTACCTCCCATGATAAATCCAGATTAAGGACTACTCAAAGAAGAAATGACAGGCTAGAACTCTTAATTTTGTATGGCATTTGGGATACTAGAAATAATGTTATTATTTTGAAAACTGGAGTTATTTTAAGGTAGAACTTGTGGAATCTTACTGCATTTCAGTCAGTGCTATCAGTCCTTCGGCGGAGGATGAGAAGGCTGTTTCTAGAGCTAACAACTAACAATTCACTTACTGACCACTACTTATGAATTAGGTTGCCTCAGGAAATAACGATTTTACTGCATTCATAACTATAGGTAGTTAATTTGTGCAAAATACAGGTTGGTTGTTGTTTGGTTGGTTTTTCCACACAGAATTATCACAGAGGCTGGAATAGACCTTTGAGATCATCAAGTGCAGACTAAGAGAACCCCCAGTACCCTTTTTTTGGGAGAAACAGCCAATATTGCCACAGCCCCACTGCGGCCCGGCAGGAGTCCAGAAGCAGCACGATCTCTGGCCTTCAGGCATTCAGCTTCAAAACTGGACTGTGTCCTAATGACAACATCTATCCACAGCTATTCATCTGCTAGTCAGAAAGCGGCTGCAGTGGCGGCCCTGATTTTTTTTCAGCGAATTAATACCAACACAATATCTCATCTCAGCCTTTCCTGGACAAGGCACAGAACAGGCAAGAACAAGTTTTAGAGACTTCCTAACAGTGTACTGCAAAATATAAATTCTCATCTACAAGAGAAACTAAGTGTCCTTATTCCAGGAAATGCAGTTTGGCCGTAACTTTTATGTCCTCAGAAATTTATAATTTACACTCTTTCAATTTAAAAAGGTCACTGCAAAAGTTGTCACCTTTATAAAAGCTGTTTCAATAAAACTTTACTTCCACACTATATTTTAAAATTAATTTGACCTTGAATTCTAAATTTCAGAAAAGCGAGTATGTAACACTCCTTTCTGGATCACCATTTGAAAAAAAAATAATATATATATATATAGGTATTTGACAGAGTATTTACTGCATTTTAGACCACAAATTAGGATGCTTGGCAGAGGATGCATTCCACCCTAGCTTTCAGGAAAGTATATGCTACAGTTTGAAATGTACTACATCAGTTCACTTAAAACAACTACATTCTTTAAAAGTTAATTAAAAAGCTTAATAGACTTGTATTTGAGTTCCCAGGATGACAGAAGACAAACCAATTATTTTATGTAATTATGCTAATAAGGGGAAGGGTCTGAATCCCTTCTACAGGGGTTTAACCCCAAACCCCAATGTATAGCCTGCCTCCAGCAGTAGTCTAATATTAATTTCTTAATGGTATTCACCCTATGGGCCAACATCTTCTCTTCAAGGACCACCAGATTTGAACACTGAAGTGGGTTTTTTTTCTGCTTGGACATTGAGCCTTACCAATGTCATTCCACAGTTAGCAGCTATCAGCTGCATTCATATAGTTTCTTTTTGTACACTTAAGTACAGTAATCATATATAAGGTATGGCAGGTACTCACACACCCTTTTCTCCTTGATACAGTCTTACAAATCACCAAGTCGTTCTTAGTTAATCTGTTATCTCCCCACCCAATAAACAGAACACTACACCCTTACTTTAGTAATTGCTCTCATAGCTTTGTCCTCAGCCGTGAGACATCGTGGTAAGTTTTTCACATTTCAGTTCTCTCAGACTTTTGGTAGCACATCCACCTTACTTGTAAGAACCAGAACTTGCAAAACAACTGAAGCGATTTTAGACTTCAATATCTACAGCTCACATCTAGGATACACGTGACAATATCTCTCTCTTGGGCAGGGGATGAGAAACACTCTCCTGAAGATTTGGGATTTTTCTCTGCTTTGTTATATACGTGCTGACACAGCAATGGCAATTTTGTCCCGTGGTCACAAGGAAAGCACTAACTGCAAAACTGGTCAACAGCAACGAAAGACTGGTAAAACATAACTACCAGCTGACCTCCTATTAAGCTGCTTTTTAATTCCTATTAGAAAGAGCAGAGCATCTGTGAAGACAGGAATTTTTTTTTTTTGTTTGAGTGCAACGCCTGTTTGCAAATACATTGCCCTTCTTATTAGCAGCTGTGTTTGCAGTACGAATGTATGCTCTGCTTGATGTTTTCATAAATCACCGATCTAAAACATGTGGAAAAGCATGGGAAGATATTCCTGAGGCTTACAAGGCCATATAAATAAATGTGTTATAATATACGTGCTTTTTTTTTTTTTAAGTATTTTATTCATACTGCTCTCAGGGTTACCTGTTTGCACTTTATGAACAGAAGTACATTAGTCCACTATAAACACGTACAATAAATGAGAGTAGTATCAAATGTAGGGCAGATTCTAAAATGAACATTGGTGGTACCCACCCAGTGAAATCCTTGATGGAATATTTTATTTTTATCTTCTTTCTCTATATAATTATGTGTTTACTATATCCGTTGTAAAGTCCATTCAAGGGGGGGGGCTGGATTTTGGAGCAGCGCTAGCATTCTTTCTCAAGTGCACAGAAAGAAGTGAAAAGTTGCGATTGATCCGCGCACAGGCTCTGTCAAGAAGATCCAAGTGTCCCAATTTCCCATTCTGTAAAGACTTATGCATGTGCATCATTTTCTGTGCACAATTCTCTGTAAATAACTGAGCAAGTTCTTGCATACTTGAACATAAGCATAGTATGTGAGTTTTTGCAGGACTGGGATCTTTTCCAGCTCCTACAGCTTCAATGGGAATTACTTTATCCTGCAGTATATGTTGTCTCACAGGAAGTATGTTAACATAATTAGACTAAAGATAAGAATAGCTCAGCTAGAGGCATCAATAGTAAGTGAGACTATTTCAAATGCCACAACACCTAAATTTTCCTACAAATCATTGAGCTAAGAATTCCCTAGCTTTCCACATTACCTTTTCTCCCTGCTTTTTGTGCTTGCAAATGCAGGAAGTTTTAAGTTCTGCCTTTTCAAGTACTGCAAATCAATGCAGACACAATAGAAAAGGAAAAAAAAAGAAAAGAAACATCACCACTTACAGAAAAGCACAGACCAGCAGTCCATTTTCCCCTGCTCTTTGAATTACCCAGGGCATTACAGAAAAACATTTCTCCTCTTTTACTGGAAAATATGATTATGGTACAAATTTGGACTGTGAAGACAATCCCCAAACTGAGAGACAATTATCTTTAAGATTGTTGTTACTAAGTCATAAAGAGAGATCATTTGGCTTTGGGGGGTTTGGTTTTTGAGAGCAAGTGAAAGAGCTAAATACTATTTATGTTAGAACGAAGAGAACTGTATTAATGGACTAAAACAAACCACAGCTCTTGAACATCATTCTTAGAATCAACAGTCTTTGCTGATATGAATAATAGTCTCAGAATCCTCCTGTCATCATTCAGATCATGTAGAAACAAAGAAGCCCACAGTTTGGACCAGGGATAATATTATTTCTTGCTGAATGAAAAAAGCTCTTAACAGAGATGGCGCTCAGATTTACCACCTAGGCTTCTAGAACAACCGAGGAGGAAGCTGAGGTTAAGAGATTAAGAATGTCCCAAAACTTCTCTAAAATGATCAGATAATCCTAATGTTTAAACACTAAGCTGACAGAACAACCCTAAATTACTCCTGAACAAAATATTTGAGTGGGGTCATAATGCAAGCCTGATTTTACTGTATTATCATCATACTACTACAAATTCCTTGTGACTCGGTCATAATTGAGAAGTGGGAAATAAGATCAA
>JAAGNO010006843.1:39233-54364 GCA_033439905.1 Ceryle rudis
ATTTTACTGTATTATCATCATACTACTACAAATTCCTTGTGACTCGGTCATAATTGAGAAGTGGGAAATAAGATCAATTGCAAGGTGATATTCAAAGCATTCAAGACTAAAAATTTCCTATAAATAGCAGTCTTTCCTACCCCTTCCTCTAAAATGAACCCACAGACTTGTCCTTTCAGTGAGATCCCATCTGGACAAACACCTTTCCTCACACAGAGTAACAGTCCAGAATTTCTGAACCACCTTGTTTCACTGCTGCAGTCCTTGAAACACAGCCAGTGTCTGACCCAGAGGACTACGAAGCAAACAGGCAGGTCTCCACAGCCAGTACAGAACCGTGGCCAATAGTGCCCACCGCTGTACAAAAGGTTACTCTAATTGGGTGTCGGCGTGAAAATGTCCTGCTATCGTTAGACCTCTGAATTCAAGCCAGGGCTTTGTCTTGCATTGCCAAGTGCCACCCGTTTCCCACAGATTTCTCGGTGCATATGCGTATACGCACGCACGCGGTTTAAAATCCTCTATTCGCAGGTGTGGGAAGCAGTAGTTGGCTTTCTGTCAATGTCACTAGGAGCAAAATAGTTAATCGGATCTAAAAAAGAAGGAGAGCAGTTCTGCTGCTGTGGCACAGAGAATTCCTTTCCTGAAAGGATCAAATCCTAAAAAGCTTTGCTGATTTTAGCACTACAGGTCTCCTTCCAGATAATACGTCTAAAATCAGAATCTCAAAGGTAATTTATTCAGAAATATCAATATAAGACTTTGGTTCATTATACTCAGCCTTTTCTCTGACAAACTGGATATTACCAACTTAAAAATAAATAAATCACACTTCTGTGTATTTTGTGCCTTACTTGCAAGAAAAACATAAAAACCATTGTTGTTCTGCTAACTGAGATTAAAATCTTCTCCTTATTCTCCAAGGAGTGTATTTTCTTAATGCATGGCTAGTAAACTTTAAGAGCTGAATAAAGTTGAAAATTCCAGAGCTCAGCATTTTATGTTGTTCTCTTTCAATTGCAATGCACGGTCTTGTACAGAATCCACAGGAATATTGTGTTTGTATTTCCAAAATGGCCTCTATACCAATTGTCCTAATGATCAAGAGACATAAATTATTTGGAAGGAAACAGAAAAACTGAGGGATAAGTTTCTCTGCAACCAACATTTCTAGTATGTCTGAGAACGGGACATCATTTCACCAAAACAATCCATCTGTGAAGTGTGCTGAGGGATGACTGCCTTTGGATACAGCAATTAATCACCACATTATTTATAGCACTTCAAAAGCAGCTTACAGTACATTAATCAGGGATAACTTCTGCTTAATTAACAGAGCTGACAAAAACGTCAAACAAGACCATAAAAAAAATAGAATTGAGTAAGAAGGAATTAGCAAAGGACTGGTAATGATGAAACATTCAAAGTTCCTCTTCAGCAAAGGTCTTCTCCCAGTTTTACTTCCTACAGCACCAGTAAGCAACAAATTCCATCTACCAACTATATTTGTAGCACCAGACACTCAAAAGTAAAAAGCAAACAAGGCAACAAGAAGTTGTTGACTGCATCAGTTTCAGCACACTGCCAGGCACTGGCCACATGGCTACAGAAGACATGGGAAACGAAGAAGCCACATTTCTGTTCAATTGGGTTTTTTAAATCTTCCTTTGTATAATAAGGAGGATCAGTGGAGTGAGAAGGTGTGTGGATTGCACCCAAATTCTTTCTCTCTGCTACTGAGTGGACTCTGAAGAGCAGGAGCACAGGGTTTGCTACTTAAAGTGCCCTTCAGACCATGAGTCAATGGAAGTCTCTTTATTATGAAAACGCTCATAAAATAAAATCCTATTTGTCAGAGGTGTGAAAGACAGGGTAACTCTCCCATTCGAAGTACTCAAAAAGAAGTTTAGCAATTACAACTAAGTAAAACATTAGTGAGATATGGGGAACACGAGTAATTTGCATGTTAGGCATATGCAAATTAGAAAACAAGATCGGGTTTAAAGGAATAAAGAACTTCATAAAATTACATGGCTATTAAAAGTAGCTTATATGCTAAGAAGTATTCTGATTTACATAAGCAAATTTATTTCAATTACCAGATGCAAATGGTAATTATATCAAGTAAAAACAAATTTTTATTGAAAGCACATATAATTATAGAAAACATTAATGAATTTTTCAACTTTAGGTCTTCAGTAAGAAGGGATGATGAATAAAATATTCAAAAATTATTTTATTATTCAGTGCACAGCAACTATAATTAGGTTTCGTCAGTCATTTTTAGCATGGTGTCTACAGATCTCCAAAGGAATTAAGACTTCCACCTGAAGTATCCGTAAAGTGTCTATTGCCACTTGCTGTATTTTAACATCTCATAGTAAAAATACTCTTTTTCTCTACTAAATCTGTGTCTGTCTGTATGTAAAGATGCCTAAAACTAATATTTTCATGTATAAAGATGGGTGTGTTTGGGTACTCATCCTTATTCTCACAGTATTCACAGAGGTCTTCAATGAACTGTCACTTGAGACCAGAACAGGCAAGCACAAAACCTCTTTAATGTCCCTGTTTCAATGCATGGACACTGTGTTCATCAAATGGAAAAAAAAATGACATGGACTGACATGAAGCACAACCCTCTACGTTTCAGAAGTGAAGAAAAAGTCATCAACTGATGTAAAAGAAATTCATTTTGTGTCACAGGTGAAGGAAAAAGCATCATAGGACCTATAAAGTTGGAAAAACCAGCAACAAATTCATTTGCAACATACGGATCTACAAAATACCACACCAAGCTCTCATTGTGCCTCCCCCAGTTAAAAGTTGCTCGTCTAGTAGTAGAATTTGAGGCAGTGTAAAAGAGCACTACCAGTACTTTTGGTACAGCCATTTCAAACCGTATCAGTCACATGGTTATGATTTGTCTTAATGGGCCTTGAAGTGCATTTGTCTCCTTGTACTGGTAATGAAGATTGCCATGAGGTCACTCAAAACACCCTCAAAGGGCTCAAATTAAATATTCAGGTTACCTGGTAACAGTAATGTCTCTAGCCGCATCATTTCAAATTTTTCTGGAAAATAGTATTTGCCTTTTAGTATTTGATGACCTCACTGAGCTCTCTCCTGACAACTCAAGTGCGTTTTAGATCAATGGGGCCTGAAGCAGGGGGAGGGAACCCTGCACAGTTACACGCTGATAGGATTAAGAAATACGGTTTATGCTATTTTGTCACAATACAGTTTAAGTTAAACTATCAATCAAGAGGCTTATACATTATTCCATTTTATAATACCTGCTCTTTTTTTTAAATGTTTTGTTAGTATTCATCATAAGAAGGCTGACAGCATGTGAGCATGTATAGTAGCACTCCCTGACAGTGATTCAGAGCAATAAAACACCAGATTCATCAATTCTCAGCAATACCGGGCAGATGGTAGAGATTCTTCAAACAGGTGTGGGGACCTAAAATGTACCTCTACTGTTACCCAGTGACAGTTCACTGTAACAAATTGCTTAAAATAAGGAGAGAGGGGGAAAAAAAAAAAAAAAAAAAAGAAAACCACCAAACTAAAATGGATGAAACAATCTGATCATTCTTCAGGCATCCCAGACTCAGAGTGACTTAAATGGCAGTCCAGCATATACTGAAAATGGCAGATCAGTCTCTGTGGGATCTGACAATTCTTATCTAATATGAAACTCATTTTGCTATTTCCTGACAAACCCTTGATGTCTGAAACCAAACACTATTCCTCCAAAATCACTATTTCAATAGAAATTGCTTCAGGTCTCCAGAATCACAAATATAAAACACACTCCTGAATATCTCTACAACTCATTGTAAAATATCCCTTTCCTTTTTTTCTGAAGAAGTCCTTTTATCACTGATAACTGCTCTTAGACGGGTAATGTTCTTTCACCACTGATAACTACGCTCCCAGACAGACAGACAGTGCCAGACAGATAAAACGGACACAGATAAGCAGTTTGAGCATCTCACAGAGCTACAAATAAAAAGGTTTCTAGAAATTAATGATAATAGAAGTAACACTGCAAGCCCAGTGACAAAAACTCTAAGCACTATGAGGGGTAGAGTAATTGCCTTCATTTTACACAGAAAATGTGAAAAATACAAGTATATTTGACAGACAGAAATGGCTCCATCTGTAGAAAACCAGCATTCTGCTTCAAATCAGAATGCATTTAAAAACGCAATGTAAGAAAACCCAGTCAGGCAAGACCTAAGCTCTCCAAGCATGCTGGAGTCAAAACAAATAACTCACGGTATTTAGCCACAAAATCAGGTCTACAAACTTAGGCTGTTATGAAGACCTATCTGAGGAAGTAACAGAAAGCAACTGGTCTTGTGAAAGGTTCTGTATGACACAGAAATTAGTACCTGCAAATGACAAATGACACGGCACCTCTGAAACACCTTAAAGTCAACAGGAGGATTCTCCTGATCTTATCCCTAAAAAGGAGAGTATTATCTCCTTATCACATGCCAGCTCTGAAACAAGAAACAATCTTTGGACACCCAGTGAAAGAAGAAAAATACGTCTTTCCATTTCTCAAGAAAAACTCAAACAACCCCCCCCAGGTCCTCCAATAGCTGCAGTTATTTATATGGGCAGGTACCTACCAGTGACCACACAGCTTCGTCAGGTTGGGCCAAAAGCACGATCACAGTCCCTCTGAATGACAGGTAAGACCTCAGCCTCAGAGAGAACTCTCTTTAGTGTGAAAAACTATTGCCAAATAGTTATTCCTCATTCAAACCTTGAAACCCCCCAGGGTTGCTTGCATTTCTGCATGTAATCCAATTAGTAACATTGAGACTAAGCTAGTTGCAGTAATAAAACGATCATCAGGTAAACCTTGTGGTTTCTGTGGCTTAACACCTTGCCTTTAACACCTGACCAACACATAATACAGGATTTTCATTCTGAACCACCTCCTGCTGCAGCAGGACAAATAATAACAGAACGACTTAGGAGTCCTGTGCAATGAATTCTTCATAGCATATTAGGTTGGAAATGAAACCAGGCATGGCAGCAATCAAAGGAATCAGCTTTCAAAGAGAAGCTAATCCTTTTTTAAATCTAAAGGAGAAATAAATCTAGCAAAACAATACCCCACAAAATCTTTTGTCTTGCGCTAGCAGATGCTAGAGCGCAATCGACATGATTCAGCAGCATTCCTGGAAAGGACATTTTGTTGGATAATTCCTGGTTTGTATGAAATACTTAACTGGGGAGTACTTTGCATGTCTGAGTTAAGTAGGTGTTGGAAATAACTGTATTAAGGATTAACCAGTGATTCGGCCAAAAAAAAGTTACTCAGTAAGGAAAATGTCTTCTTCCCTGCTTCTTTTATTATCTATGACTTTGAGCTTAACTTAGCACACCTTTGAAAGAATTGTTTCTCAGCCATAATTTGATGTCTCAGCTTAATGTAAAACACAGACACTTACCTCATACTCAGTTGCCTTTCCTGAGCCTCTCTGTAATCAGCTCTTTGGAAAGCTAATAATATCAATTCATCCACTGGGGAATTTAAAAAAAGAAAACAAACCAAAATATGCAGCAGTGGAGTTCAGAGAAATCCTTTTCCATTTTCTTTTGCTCGGATACCTGGAAGATTTTGATGTCTCTGTTGGTCCTTGCTATGCTAACATGCTAAACTGAGTATGCTCTAACAAAAGAAAGAACTAATGAATATGAGAACAAAGCAACATAAACCCAAAATAATATAAATACGCTACTGATATAAGAGAGGTCTGTGACAAGACCAGGGATGAAAGTGCAGTATGGGCTCTGAGAATCTAGTGAGCTAGCTGGTGATCCCTATTTCATTATCATAGACAGGAGAGAACACTTACGTACTAGAGAAACTTTCACTGTAGCTGAATTTACATCTCAACGCAGTTCTGATTCTCAAACTTTCTTATGTCACTTTCTTTAAACACAACAGCCTACAAATATATATTAAATATCATTTTTGTACTTTAAAAACATTCAAACATTTCCAATCGACTAACTTACTATCAGGATCAATAGGCTTTCTAACACCAAATCCAAGAAACAAACATTGCTGTACAAATTATTCGCATTTTCAACTCTCTTCCTTTGCCATTCTCTTGTGGTTTTCACACCACTCCTTTTCTAAATAACCACTGCTAGTCAGCAGTGGTGCCAAAATCCCATTCTCACTCTTTCAGACACCTGCAGTTTCTTCCAGCTCTGCTCACTCTTCTTCCTCTCTGTCTCCAACCCTTCCCATCTAGCAAATTCAAACCCTCCCATTCTTCACCACTGTTACTATTTGCTTCCTTCCTTATCAAATATCCTCATTTTTCTAAAACTCCTATGCCACATCAGATCACTGTTTTCTGTTGTTCCTGAAAGGATGTTGAATTTAAGCACGTCACAGAGTGTATTCTGGTAGTAACGCTGTATCAACAAACTGCCCTCTATTGATTCTCTGATTAGCTTCCGCAATGAAAAGTTATTCAGGGTGTCTGAAAGTTTAGTCTGAAAATGACTTGACAGCTACTACCCAATTGACATGGGGAGGCAGCAGTCATGGCGAGCTGAAATAACACATTTCTGTTGCGTTTCCTGACAAGTGTCTCCAACCTCTTCACTGTCTCTACCGATCAAGCACTTATCAAGATAGTCTTACTACTTATACGAAATTTAGGCTTGGAAATTCAATAGGGAGTCTTAACTGCTCCCTGACATAGTTAATTTGTTTATCTGACATAGCCTTGCATTTCCTTTACCACGTGTGACCAACTCCTTCGTATATTACCTCGTCATTAGCCCTGCACTTGTTTCCCTTACAGAATATTCCCAGTATGCTTTTTACAGCAATAGACTAAATTAAAGCTAAGCATTGTACAAAATGCAGGTATCGTGGATTTTACAACCCCCCCTCCCCAGAAACACTTAACATTTAAAAATACAGATGAGGCAAATTCAATACCTCAGACTTGGAAGACTCCAGGAATAATCCCATCTGAACAATCTCTCCCCAACACCCTCATACACATATGACATATTCTCTATTTACATTCAAATACTATATTTCTACAGGACATCTGTTTTGTTTAAAGCAGGGTATGGATCAGATAGTACTCAACTGAGAGTTACTCATCTTTTCTTTCCACATTCACTACCCAGAGTGTAATCTCAGCATGTATTTACTGGACATGATCCAAACCCTGTGCTGAATACAGAATTATTACTCTCCTCATGGGCTTTCTAAGGTTCTTTTATTGTATTATCTTAGTGCGCTCCCCTTTTAAACAAACACAATTCATCTAGCTTCTTAACTCTCCTGTAAAACAAGGTGGTCCATATTATACACATGGAACAGAGGGGCAGCAATTAAAGGTAGAATTGTCCATGAGTCAATTAATTGTAGCTGGCTAATTAGAAAACAATATCTTAGAATCCAGTATATATCTCTATGAAACACATTTCCAGTGATGTGATTAATGCTGTAACCACTCAGAACTTCCTCAAGGGAAAAGTCGTGTTTATCAAGTGGGGGAGTCACAAAAGAACAAGCATGAAAGTTTGTGTGACTCGCTGCATATTCAGCAAATGCTGGCTCTCCATAGCAACGTTTTCCAGACTATTTTGCTTTCCATTCCGTTGCCTCTTTTTCTATGTACCTTGCATCAACTACAGAAAACAAAGGACAATCTATGCAACTTAAATATAAAAAAAAAAAAAACCAAACCCACAACAAAAACCAAAACCCCAAACCCAAACCCATCTGATCATATCATTAGATTAATACAATAAGCTTATGAAATAACCAGTAACAAGCACATGGCAGTCCCCTGTGTAGAGAGTCTGTAGAAGAACACAAGATGTCTACCCTACACCAACAGGTCTCACCAGTCTTCACCATCAACTGCAAACAAGCTCAAGCCCAGTCTCTGTTCAACTACTCTCCCATTACAACCCAAGCTTATTTCTGTCCTCATCTCCTGCATATTCCTGCTTACACCCAAGCTCACGCTTCTTTACTGTGCTTCACTGGGGGGGAAGTTTAATGCTTCCAACTACTGAAAACCAAGACAGAGAACCTGTGAAAACGGAGGTCAGGAATGAACAATCCCCTTGCCATGCAAACAGGATGACATCATCTTTAGCTCAGCTCCCAGGATGAGGAGCACTGATAACAAGTGCAGCAGGTCCACGCTGCTGGGCAAAGCGATTGTACAGACAGTTGTGCTTACACACCAAAGCCACACATTACAATTCAGCTATGTCCTTAGTGCTCCCTCACACTGCTCCAAAAGCACACAGAAGCTAAACAGGTTATATCCTCTGTGGTTTGTTTTCCAAGCCATAACAAACTTCTCTCCATTTTACACATATAAACAGGACATTTTATTAATAATTTCTTTCAATTTTTTTTTTTTTTTTTTTTCAGAGAAAGCTGTAGAAGTGTTTTGTCTAAGCAAAAACTTCTTTCATTTTACTTGGTTCTCAGGTGTTTCCAAATGCATTGAACACATTATGGAGTTACAAAAGCAGGAGCACCCTGACAGCCTAAATTTAAAGCAGAGAAAAAGTCACTGAAAAAACCTACAACAGAGAGCGGAGAAAAGTCTGTTAGAGACAACAAGCTGGGTATGAAAATAGTCCACGGAGATCTGAAAGATGTAGCAGAGCCAAACAAGGAGGGCTTTTTTTTCAGTCCTTTAAATCTACCCATCTGCCTTCCTGGATATAGTATCTGCCTTTCCAGAACTTCAGATAAGAGCCATCAAATAGCATTTTAGAAGCTGGGATAAAATTCTCTCATCTGAGATCTCAACAATGAGCAAAACAATGTGTAGCAGCATTGAGGACACGGGCTACAGATAAACTAGAGGAGATGCAGGGTGATAATCCACAGGTACATAAAAGGCTACAAAGAGGATGGGAATAGCCCGCTTTCCATGTTCATTAATGGATTTAACTTGCAGCAAGAACAATGCATATTAAACATAATGGAACTTTCAAACAGTGAAAAGAGTAACAGACTGTGACAAATTGCCTGGCAAGGATGTGGAAAGTCTGTAATTAGAAGAGGCAAGACAGATATGTGCTAGGAACGATACACATAAAATGACTTTGGATTATTCTTGAAGGCCCATTCCAGTCCCAGTTTTCCACTCTTCTTTATACTCTGTAACAACATCAAATTGTGGTTATCAACAATTAAAACTACTTCCCTAAATTCCTCTCTGTAAGGAGCATTATTTAAAAGAATTGATGTCTCCCAGTAGCCATGACTATCCAACAGGAAAGCAAAAAAGAAAAGAACATTTCAGGTTTCCTTATACTAGTCTGTATCAACTGAAATATGGATAACCTAGGAAATGCTTCCAGTTCTTTGTGTACCAACAAGTGGAATAGTTCTCTGTACACAAAGAGGTTGAGCACATGCTTAAGCACAAACTGATGAGATGCTAAGTCAAAGGGCAGTGATATAGCAGCATTCATTAAACAGTTGATTAACTGCTGTGAACACATCTCATCTACCTTTGGCTGTTGGGGAAAAAAATAAAGGGGAGGAAAGGAAGGGGGACAGCAAGGGGGAATCTCTATCTAATAGTGCAAGTTTTGACTCAGACAAAGGTGTTCTGATATAACAACTATAAATTCCTTATCTTTCTTATAACTACCTGAGCACTTCTTTTTCCTCTAGTGAGCATCTGTCTATCTTTTTTAAACAAAGGCAATTAAACTCCTATTGTAGAAGCAATAGTGTTCCTCACGTTGCCATCTCAGCATCCTTTCCCAGTCCCTCTCTGGTTACATTTCAAAGACACTCGCCCTCATGGACCTCTGACACAAGAGAGTTCAGATGGACACTGGCATCTGATTCAGAAGGTCTCTTCTGATCTCAGCCCAAGACTGACTGAGACTGTCCCTGGAGCTGCAGCTGAAGTGGACTGCAAGTGAATCAGGTCCAGAAATTGGAGCAGAGAACAGGCAGCTCATTTCATCATTACTCTTCCAAGATACATTGGCAGAGGAGGCCAGAGCATAGCAAAGGAACCTTCCTGACAAGAATAGGTGGACAGGAAGCACATCAGGAGGGTTCTGGGGAAAATACCCAAAGTTGTGAGTGATGGTTGTAGGTATGCAAGAAAAGCGACTGAAGAAGGAAACTGTCAGTGGGAAGTTGAAAAGAAGCAGTGATGGAAGTTTAAAATTCCAGGAAATTGCTTGGGAAAGGCATCCAGAATGACTGTGGGGGAAAACTGGGATTTCTTTAGAAGCAGCAGAAGCAGGAATGAGATAATGCTTTGGACGAGGACTGGGACAAACAAGAATAAGTGTGGTGGGATATGAGACAATGGAGATGATTTGCAGAGTGGGAGTCTGGATTTCCTTTGCAAGAAACATGAGAAGGAGGAGCTAAGAGGAGGAAATGGAACTGATATAAAGGAAAAAAACAAAGACCTGAATTAAAACTAGGACTGTCAGAGAGCCAGAGTGGTGGCAAAATGGGACAATGGAACAGGAAGGAGACAATATAGTCTGAATACAGATCCAAAGGATTGGGAGAATGGGACAGGAATCTCATAATGAGAATTGAAAAATGAGAAGGGAAAGAAAAAAAAAAAAAGGAGGGGAAGAAAAAGACTGACTCATACAATGGCAGGAGGAGGAGAGAGACACTGACTGGCAACAAGCCTAAAGAGTGAAAATGAGGTCTCAGTAAGTAAAGAGAAAGAGCCTAGAACAAGGAATGCAGAAAAGTGGAATCAAACAAGGGATAATTTGGAGTAAATGGAGTATGCTCCACACCAGAGCCTGGAATGCAACCAAAGAATCCCCGGTCTCACCAACACTCCAATGCCAGCAAGCATCTATGAATCCCATCAGAGAAAAAAAACACAAAGAGTGGGCTTTCACAGTGAGCCAGCAACTGCATACTCTCATTTTCTGGTTGCCTGCCTGGAGGCCCTAGGGTCTGATTTGCAGAAGTGCTGAACACTTGCAACAGTGACCAAAGTCAATGGAAGTCACTGTTGTGAAAATAAATTCATTAATGTTTGTGATGCGCTCAGATACTGTGGCGATGAGTGCCACGGAAAAGCTCATGAGAAAATGAGTAATTCTGACTTCAGAAAGAATTTAAATGGAGTGCAGTAAATAAGATAAAGGGATAAATATTGAACATCAAGGTAAAAGCAACCTATCAGAGCTGCTCACAGAGGAAATCTGTTCAATCTGTCCAATGCACGGTGAGGTAGAAACTGTATAGAGCAAGAAATAGAATAACATAAGTAAAAATGTAGGTACATAAGGAGAACAGTATCATGCATGTGTGACTTTTGAGGCTGTATAGGCTGATTTGTGCTATCTGTGTGAATGGTATCTACATACACTGCTCACACAGACAAACAACTGGTATGACCTCAACATACGAGCTACATCTAAAATGCAGTTTCTGTCTGGCAGACTCATTACTATGGGTGACACACACTAAAGTCAATGGGCAGTTTGGCAATGACTTCCATCAACAGGACTTCAATTCCATTATTAGTTCCACTTAAAGTAGCAATACAAAATGCTTTGATTAAACTTGCAAATATCCTGGAAAAGGATAGTGCTTATTGGCCCATTAAACCCTAATACACATTCACAGAAATTAAGTAAACAATTATTACAGCATCCTAAAATAATGAAGTAGGTTTTTTAACAGTGTTGGAGTGGCTTTATTCTGCTTAACGCTACCTGGCTCCTCTCTTCACTGTTCACAGTTTGGCTAACTAACAAGGCCAGCATCATACCCACTCTTCCTGAGGCTCCTCAAATTCCTACAGTTTCTTCCACATTTGTTTCCTAGACTGGGGCTCGTATCTTCACTGCTAAATCTTTGTGTGTTACAATCAGTTTACCATTCTGGCTTTCAAATGCTGGTACATTTACTGTTACATGACACTTTCCAGTAAAAAAAAAAAAAAAAAAAAAAAAAAAAAAAAAAAAAAAAAAAACCCCACAACAAACAAACAAAAAAAAACCCCACACACAACTTAGCTGGCTTAAGAACTAAGTAAAAGATGAAAGTCAACATTTTCTGTAAGGGACTAATGGTTCTGCCAAAACTCAGAAGGCAGATGGTTAGCACTCTGGAAAAGCAGGACGTAGTGAGTTGGGCAACCCAAACATTTACCATCTGATTGCTCAAATACAAAGGAAGCTGGAATATAAGTCACATGTAAATCCAATTCCTTCACTTTCAAAAATGCAACCCTTTTGATTTGGAATGGATGCACAAAATCATTCACTGCTGATCCAGCTGAATCATGGATGATTCGGATCCTTACCAAGATCAGCAGTTTTTCAACCTACAGTCCTAGCCTATTAGCTATTCACATTATTGGATTTTTTTTTATCTGTTTGACAAGATTGCTTACATCAAATATTCCTGCAAAAGCAGTAAGTCCTGTGCTATTTGTACAGCATTGAAACTTTGTACTTAAACATTGCGGACACCTTAGAAAACAATTTGAACTGCTGTGATTATCAACAACACTGAACAGATGTAATTTTCCTAAACGCTTATGTAGCATCTACATACAGGCAAACACATCCCTACAAGAGAAGGCTCTTCCTGCTACTTCCAAGAAGCAAAGTTTCTGCTACTAGTTAAGAGCATTTGGTCGGTACTTTCAAGGGTGCCGTTCCCTAACGCAGCAGTCGTTACAACCGTACTTTGTGGTTTGGTTGTTTTCTTTAAGTACAACCAGGATGAAGGCTCTCACGGAAACGTTCTACGCAGTAATTTTCACACTGGATGTGTGAGCAAGTTCAAATACAATACCAAAGAAACTTCAGCTTTTTGAAATTCTACGTTTTCAGTGCTTTCTGGTTCTCCCCAACAACACTCCCATTAGCATCGCATAGCATCCACTGACTTCTGATATGGACCAGGACCCAAATTAACATCAATATTATTACTGAACTTTTAAATTTAACTTAAAATATACACTAATCTTGGCATCTGCCACAGGTGTCATCGAGGAATACATGTCTTAAACGTACAGAGCTAAACAGAGAGACCAGTACCCTTGGCAGCCATGAGCAATACCCTTGCCCATCAGTCCCCTGTCATCTGTGACACACATATATCTGTTCTCATTTTTGAGACTTTTGTCCAATTCTCTAAGATGTTTGTGTTTTTTTCCTTGTTTAGATCAGAACTAAGAATGGACAGGAGGAAGTGGGTAAAAGGGTCAGTGTTCTGAAGGCATTTAGCATATTAAACGGGAGTATCATGCTATTTGCATCTGCCCTGCAGCTTTACCCCGTCTCTTGAGAGCTGGAAAGAACAGCTGAAACGCAAAGTATGTTCTCTTGTGTTCTGGTTAACCGTATCCCCACAGATTTTCTTAAATCCCCACAGGAAAGTCAAAATGAAAGGAAGCAATGAAGAAATGCTTGCAAAGAAAAGGTAACTCCTCAAATCACAAAACAAATATGACAGAATAGAAAACATTTGTAAAATAAAATAACAAAAAAAAAAAAAAGATATTTTTGCTCCCGGTGGAGGAAAAAGGCCCTGACTGAAAAGCAAGATAAACCTTGAAACAAAATTTAAACCCACCAAGATTTATCACAATTTGTTTGCTTCCCACTTTAATCTGCTGCACTGAAAGGGAATCTGGTTTCTCACTTATTTACCACCTGGTTAAACAACATTTAGTAGCACAGCACCAGGGAGCTGCTGTGCCATTGAGCAGAACATAGACCAATTCTACCCTGATCAAGCAGCAGCCATTGCACCTCCCTAGCATTAGTGTACCCTTAGAGAGACATCCCAGTACCGTGGCTATTCTAATTAAGATTGTTATGAGTAAGTGAAGTGTGGTGTACAGTAATTCAAACATTTCTACGGCACAGCTATAGAGCTTTCCAACAGATATGCAGATTTTTTTTATTTTTTTTTTCACCCGAAACCTCACTCCAGCTCTGGTTTGCAGCCATCGGAAAGAGAAACATTCCAGATTCGCATCTCCAAACCTGCCATTGGAAAGCCAGGACCGAAGTCAGCTGGTAAGCTTTAAGGCTTAATTGAAAGGAAAGCCCATCAGTAGCTTTCAATCTCATTTTGCTTCTGGGTAATGGACTCAGTTTTAACTTTTTGTGCAAGATGAGCATGAAAAGGTAAGACTGGGTCACCTAGTGAGTCATCACACAAAATAAATGACTAATGGGTATATCTGCATTTGACAGACAGATTCAAATCCTGATGCTCCTTCAGGAAAAGCAAATTTACTGCTTGAAGGCAAAGGGCCTCATGGCACAGGTTATGCAGACAAGTTTAAAAAAAGCCAGCCACTTTCTATATTCTGCCTTTAGAAAGCTCCAGGTAACTTTGTTTATTAACAAGAAAACGTGATTATTGTTGAAATTGTGTGCAATTGTGTGCAATCATTTGCCTCCACACAAACTCCTTCACTGACAGATACCATCATCTTAGTTCTGATGTGACCACTGCTCTTACCTGCCCTCTCCACAGACTGTCCTTTCTACAGTAGTGATTAGAGTCTTCCTTTGCTTCCCTGCTTGACTGAACAACTCCTTTCCTGTGGTTTTGCCCCATGCTAAACCAGTCTGATCAGTCTCTGTCTCTTCCTCTCACTTTTGCTCTTCCCTCAAATTTTAAAGTCATGAAAACACAGAGGTTTATCCTACCTTCTCTAAACCCCCCTCAGAAACTTTTACTTATCATATACACAGATAGCTATCGGCTAAAACCAAAGCAATTTTCTGAGGTTATCTGCTTCATCTCACAGCTTCTTTCCAGTACTGAAGCATTACCCCCAAGTTACAAACTGAACAGGGAAAAACAAACAAACCAAGCCACAAACAAACAAAGCACAAACCCAAACAAACAAAAACCCAAACAAACCCACAAACCCAAACAAACAAAAACCCAAACAAACCCACAAACCCAAACAAACCCAAACAAACAAAAACACCCCACAAACTCACACACCCAAACAAGCGAAAACCCAAACAAACCAACCCCAAATAATCCAACCCACAAACCTGAACAAACAAAAGCCACAAACTCCAAAAGCTAACACACACCTCTCCTC
>JAAGNO010006843.1:54655-68558 GCA_033439905.1 Ceryle rudis
ACGTCCCCCAAATACACCAACCCACCAACCTGACCAAACAAGCGCCACAAACTCAAAAAGCTAACACACACCTCTCCTCCCCACCACCCCCACCCCACCCCCCCACAGACACACATCAAAAAACAACACCAAAAAAACCCAAAGACAACAGTTTGTCAAAGACAGTGGTAGTCCAGAGACCCAGCAATCACAGCTGGATTAACACCAGTTTCCAATGCTGGTGTTCAGACCATTACATCTATATTCTGAGGAAGGGAAATATTTTATATGTGAACACACCAGTCACTCCTACAACCCCACACGATTACAAGACTTATCTGTTGATCTGCAGGAAATAATCATCTTGGACATGACTGTCCTTTAAAACTTGCTCATTCTTAATAGAAGCAACTTGAACATACAGGTTAATTAAGAACACAGAATGGCTGGGGGCCTGGGAGATATCTCTGGAGATGGGTTGGTCCAGCCCCCCTGCTCAAGCAGGGCCACCTAGAGCTGACTGTCTAGGACCATGCCCCTAGTTTAAGGTGCTCCTTACCAGGCTGACCAGCCTTCTGGCAGAGAAGGTTTTTAGTAGCATTGCAAGTTGGATCCTGTTTCTTCCAAGTAGCCCTCAGAAAGAGTCCCATGGTCATAAAACCCAACAATTACACATCTGTATTTTCCTTTAGAGTGAATGTGAGAACACAGACAGAAATAAACTCCAGGCATAGTTTGTCATCCTATTCAGACAACCAGCTTACTCTTCTACTGGAAAGTTTTAGGTGGATAAAATAAATCAGCACTCAGCCTAGAAAACTACCAGAATAGCCTGTCCTCTCTTCCTTCTACAGCTCTTTCAATTAGGGAGCTACGTGTAATTCTTGCTGCTTCAGTGTTCAAGCCAGAACCCTCTAGTCTCAGTGTCTACCTCTTACATCAGCTCTGATTGAAAGTACTTTGGTATCATTTGCTTTGAAGTTGGTAATATTTTCTTTCAGAGACCAGCCTCACTGCAGCAGTTGAGGACACTGCTACAACAGGATCATAGAGTTAAACATTTGAGACCAAGCGGAACATTCCATTTGTTCCAAAAAGAAGCAGAGCAGTGCTGAGTAACATTTCTAATAGAAATCACCATCCGGCTGCACCTTCATTAGCAGCTTGTGGAGAGGAAGACAACCAAAATGAAGGGAGGAAAATGATAGATAATATCAATGATGACTTAGGTTTTTGTTTCACTGCCCACAAAGGCAGCCCGAGACACTGATTTATTCTTAAACAGCAAGTGCTTTTGTTTAATTGGAGACTTAGATTTTCCTGGTTACACACGTCTTTATGACTTGGTTTCATTTAATTTGGTGGATATTTTAGAGATGTGACCAAAATGCTGTTTCATTCCTCCACATAGAGACAAAGCAGTGAATTCATAACCGACAGCTTCTTTCTTGCTTTTTTTCAACCCTAGTGCTTTAATTAAACAGCAAGAAAAATTTCAAAAGATTAAAATTTGATTCCTTTCATAGTTATTCAAGTGTTACTTGAATAACATCTTTATGTCAGAGCTTTGCTAGCCAATTGTACTACTTACAGTGCAAATATGTAACAAAGACCTTTACTCCAAGAAGCTTATGAAGGATAAAACTAAAGATAACAACGGAGTATAATTAAAGTACAAAAACTAAACTGGTATCTCAGAGTTCCACAGTATATCAAGGTCTGAATTTTTAATTAAAAAAAAAAAAAGAAAGATTTTTTTTTTTTTATTTAAAGGAACTTAGAGCTTTCTTGCCTATCACAGATCCCAACAGTGGAGATACTCATTTCTGGCAAGAAATAATTCATTCTGCGGCACCAGGACATGAATAATATTCATCAGCAAGAACATGCCTAAACTAAGAAGGGGAATTCCTACCTGCCAAGTCCACTAAACTGAGTAGGAACCACAGTCCAGACGTTTAGAACAGGCATGAGTTTACCTTTGATCATCTTTGGATTCTGAAATCTTTCACGGCCAGTAATTTCTTCATCCTACCTTGCCAAGTGAAGTTAGATTCCTAGCTGATAATAAAGAAAAGCCAATATGGTACCAAACGCCACTGGAAAGAACAACTCAGTTTGAGGACCCAACTTTACAGACTCCAGTGTCTCTGTCCGAGTAGGTCTGAAAGGCTCACCAGCCTCGGGGCGCTGTGCAAACCAAGGCAGATCTACCTGTGACAAACACAGAAACTTCTGGCACTGCAGAGGACTGGATGCCTGGGGAAATATCACCAGCATCACATTAGGAAAAGGTGTTTCAGGCTTGCTGGACATGAGCAACTGTGCTCCAACATCCTACTGTAACAGCTTTTTTGTTTTGCTCAGGACTCGTAGTGAACTTCTATGAAGGGAAGTAGGACAAAACCTCAGTGTGAACATTTGAATGGTACCTGTTGACAGACTCCACACTAATGAACAATGAAGAAAATATGCTACTCCATCATCTCAAGTTCCTGTGCTTGTACCTCCCTTCTTTCTATGCAATAAAAAATAAATCATCATGGAGTGTTAAATCCATCCCCCATTCTCCACGTTGATGTTTTGTTTGAACTCAGTAGCTGTATCAAAAGGATGATTGACACAGACTGCAATATTAGCTTTTTTTTTAAACCACACCAAACCAAAACCCACACCAAAACCCAACACTGTTAACAGTAATTAATTACCAGCTTTTCACTGCAGTTTATAAACTAAACCACTAAAATAAGATTTAGGGAAAAAAAAGGTAAAAAAAAAATTACGTCCCATCCAGATAGTCACATAACCCCTACTTCCTAATTCCCTTCTTCCTGCTATTTTGTTCCTTTCTCATACTGCCTCATAAAGCACTGCACTCTTCTTGGCCTGCCTCCAGGAGAACATCGGTTTGAAGGTAAAGTTTCCATGATTTGACTGTGAAGGACGTGCCCCTTCCAGTCACAGCCTCCCCGAGCTTCTGTCAAAATAATCTCTTTATTTATTATTTGACACTGACATTCTGGAAAACATTACTTAAGAAAAGAAGGCAAACATATAGACATGGTTGGGAGACAGGCTTGGGTGGGTGGGCATAACTGACAGAACCAAAAGAGCACAATAACCTTCCACAGAAATGAATTTGAGAGGAGCCTGAGGTTCAGCACCATTATAAAACTGTTTCAATTTCATTTGGGGAGCACTGGTGTGTGGTTTTAAATTACTTTTGAGACTTTTAATGGCTAGATTAATTTGCTGGGAAAACAGCATCTCTTAAAGAACAAGTGTCCAGTCCTCCATGTGTGAACATCTCTGTTCACACTGATGTCAGTTCAGGCTATACCACAACATTGTCTCTGACAGCAGCAAGAAGCAATGCCCACGTGTGCTGCTTCCTTGATACTGATGACCACTGAATATAAAGGGTCTCAAGGTCATCCAGAGTGAAATACAAACCTCCACTTCCTCTGTAAGATTAGAACACAGCATTTTAGTGTAATCTTTCCTACTTACTCATCCTTCGTAACCAATAATTCAAGCAATACTAGCAACTAATGCCAGTTCTGATCCTTCATTGAGCCCCAGCTTATTAAAAAAAAAAAAAAAAAAAAAAAAAAGCCAAGCAACTGTATTTCCTTGCCATTCCATCCCCCCATCTCCAGAAAAAGTCTGGACCTGTTTCTCCTCTCCCTTCTTGCAGTAATGTTTCTGGGATTGCCTACAAAACTGACTAATCCAGTCTCACAGTATCCGTCCGGATGCAACTGCCTACATCAAGCTGTTGTCTCATCCTGTATTCTCACTCTAACTTGAAAGGCTGAAGTGCTTATCTTTTTTCTTTATCAGTTTAGCAGTAACACAGTAGAATCCCTGGCAAAAACCAGAATCTCCAAGTGCTAGAGTACTATATAGAGTACCAATTCCAGTACCTGTAACAGTTCACCTGTTTAGTTGCATTCTTCTGAGTTAGTCCAGATTTCTCACACCACTAGAGTGAATAATCAGGTATGTTCTATATTCACACAGTAGTTAAGTCCGGCTGTCTAGGCTACTCTAAAAGTATTATAAAATGGTTCCGTGATTCAGAAAAACATGACACTCATGAAGTAACTTCTAGCCAGATTTACGTCAAACAAACAAGCAGAAGTCAACTTTTCAAATTAAGATTTAAAAATTCTCCTGTTTCCACTAAACAATACAATCACCTCACAGAGGCAAAGATGACTGGCAACTAGAAAGAAAGAAACCTTTCTGAGTTCTATTCTACAGAATGTGAATGTTACCCTGTTTATCATATGCAGTTAAGAATGATGAAGCTACTGGTAACAGAAACATCCAAACAGCACTTAGAACTGAATATGAAAATGTAACTCTCCTGGTTCTCTTCCTACTCCACCTCATAACTGAAGGAGCATGTCATTACCAGTTTTGGTCAGAGCAAAATTAAACCCTTGAAACCTCCAGAGAGTACACAGTGCTGGGCATGTATCTGCCTGGGTTACAAACCAGAACAAGCCAAACTCTGTTCTTTGCCAGCACCACGACTGTTGCTGTAAATCCACGGCTAATGGTAAGTTCAAGGCAAGGGTGAGCCCTCCCATTTCCTAAAGTACCTCCTTATGACTTGGGACAGAAAGACACCAGGTAGGAGAGCTCTGAATGCCTGAGAGCAGACCTGAACATCCTGCCTGTGCCTAAGGCAGACTTTGCCTGCCGAAAGCCCGTCGTACCTGGCCTTGTCCCTCCTCTTATGAACCTGGTTGCAAACTGAGATGACACTTAACAAGCCCAATATCCATAATGTCAGACCAAGCCTGGGTCCCATACAAGTCTACTCAGCCATGGTTTGCATTCTGCTGTCTGCAGGTGAGTATCCTGTCGAGAATAAACTGTCGCCTAAGTGTGAGAACAGCAGTAGTGTAAGCTGGAGAAAGCAACTTTAATCTCTCTCCTCATCTGTCAAAAGCAGAACAAACCAGGAGATTCTATGGCAAGTCTATCTGAAAACTCTCAAACTTCCTAAATGTCAGTAACTGTGACTTGTACAAATTAGTTGAAAGCACTTCCCTGAATAGCATTTAATAGCTGGCTGCTGCTTCAGGAGAAGGTTACATGTACCAGCCAAAGAGCAGAACAAGAAGTCAGGACAGGCTTAAGGCACCATCCATAGTCACACTCTGAATTCAGAAGCCTAGAAGCATTCTGGTGATGATGTTACAAAGCATGAGCATACAGAAATGCTAATTTTGTCTCCACATAACTTCTGCAGGAGTATTTCACAAGACACAGTCACTCACAAGCACGATACTTAAAGTATGTAAGAATACTAAATAAATAAATAAATAAATCCTACATCCTGATTTTTATTAGAGGCAAAACAATAACAACAGCTAAGATCACATTATCATACTAAAGGCAGTAGTACTTTCAGAAGTCCTTGTAGACATCAGTAGTGCATTTCCTCATTATTCAGTGAAGTGGTAAGATCTTACAGGACAAAACATGTCAATTGATTAAGATTATTATTGAAGTAGGACTTCAGCTAACGAACAAAGTGCACTTATTTTTGTCCTCAAATCCCTAAAGCTATCAATTTATAGGGGTGTTTATGCTAGATCCCAAAGACCATAACCTTCCTCTTTTAAATCTATGGTTTATATTCTTATTTCTTCTTAACTTCTTTCTTTTTCATGCATGATTTACATTCCTTGGTTTTCTTCTTAACTGGCAGATGCCCTCTCATAATCCAACCTTTCTTTTCCAAAAAAACCAAAATGGTGAAGAACCTTTTGCTGTACAGATGACAAGCTTAAAGACCTTTTCAAAGACCAACTTTGACTCGCCACAACATATTTAAACATAAAACCTGGAGCCCATTGTCTAAGACAGCAGTAGGTCTGAGATTTCATGCAAACATGCACTTGTAATAGTAAAAAAAAACCCACATATAAATCTGTCTCTTTGAAAGATTCATCTCTGGAGTATTCCTCCGCTGTATAGATGTCTGAAAGTTTTTATATTCATTCTTACAATCATCAGAGGTTTCTTACTTGCAGATAAATTCTCTGAAAGCTAAAATTCTGACCAATTAAAAAAAAAATAAGAAAGACTGACAGTAAGTACATTATATGCTTTCCTAAGTCTTGTGCTGCAAAGATAAGCTGCAAATATGAGTCACAGTAGACTCTTATGGTTTTTAGCCAGTAAGGATCTCCCAAACAAACAATCCATCCCATTCAACCTGATCATAAAGAGAGCTGAAACACACCCTTGGATTACACATCACCACCACTCACCCCAGAAATTAAACTGTAAGGCAGTTAGGTTGCTGGGGCCTTGTAATATCCCCTCTAGCATCTTGTCTTCTGCTCAGGCTGAGCTGTGCCATGTCAGTCTCCAAGGCTGTGGGAACAGCCAGAGAGAGCCTTGCTGACGGGTGCTGATGGCTTGAGATGCCAGGCTTAGTGCTAGCACGTGTGCCATCCACAGTTAACAAAGGAGGGAAAGAAGGGTCGGGTAAATTATAAAGGAGTACAAAGCTCTGGTGGTATCAGACAACACTGTTCTCAAGGTAACAGCCTCCCTGGTTTTAGTTCAGACCTGTAAACTCATCTTCATCTACTCCTTTAAAATCAGAAAAGGTGCTTGGTTTACAACCCATCCCTAGGTTCCCACCTACAATCAATACTTTGGATGTATGCTTCCAAATGGTTGGAAAAGTTTCTTCCCTCATGAGATCATCTATTCTATTAAGCAGATCTCAGTGGTTTAGCAGCAAACACTTATTCTATCAATGTAATAAACTGTAACCTCCTCAGCTGCAGGATTATAAATTACCCAGTCCCTCATGTCGTTAAGAAATGACTCTGTAGAAGTGTTATTGAAACAAAGGAGAGATACCAGTTCTCTGGTACCTGTTACAAAAGCCAGGCAGCTACTGTTTGTCCAGAAGAGAGTCAAACAAATTCAATAAGGGCAAACTGATTTCATCTAGGCAGTGTCCACTTAACTCAATGACTGTGGAAGAGGAAGTGAAAAGAAGTTTGTTTTCATTATAGCACAAATCAGCGAGCAAGAAAGAAAAGCGGAATGGCAGTTCTGATCTCTGATGGGTAGTGCATGTATCTCAAACTCCAGTAGAAAGGTCAAAGGTGTGGTATTCAGAGGGAACTTCAGTCTAGGGAAGATAGTCACATAAATAAATCAGTTGAAAAGACCAGAATAATGTAAGTTTTCTAAGTGAAAAGGCTTAAGATGAAACTAGAGAACGTCTTGTTCTTATAAATAACTTTAGTAAAGATGCTATCCATTTTATTGTCCACTAACATGCGAGTCACTTCTAATTAAAAACAAATTTAGAGCTCTAGAATAAAGCTGGATGGTACGATTTTAAGCAGATGTTACATGAATATCCACCAGAAAGCAGAAGATTCTGACTCTCATAACACGTGATATAATTTCTGCACAAGCCCATATGGCTCCTGATTTTGAAGTTCAAAAAGACTACTCTATTCTTATTCAACAGAAACAATAAAACTGTGCATTTACATGAGTATTTCTTCACATTCCTAATACTAATGGTACTAACACTAGAAATAACTGCAACCGTGTGCTTACCATGAGTCCCTCACCAACTCAGAGGACAAAACGTAACACAGTCACATGTCATTACACTGATCTTTTACAAACTGTCCTATAGCCAAGTCCTGTAGCAAAGCTGCTAGGCTCTGGAGACCTCTTAAAGTGGATTTCTTGTGAGCTGTTTAATATCATTACAAGAAAATCCAACCAAACAAGGAGATGCTGTTGGAGGGACTGTCACACACCAGCAGAATTGCATATATGAATCAATATGCATTACTCTGGTTTGATATAAATCAATATGGTACACAGGAAAGTTATACGATTTCTACTTCCTAATCTATAGAGAGTCTTGTTTTAAGTAGCATCAAATAAACGTTATAATAACATTTGATTTCCTTAGCTACCAATTGATTACACGTAAACAGCCCTCCACTAGCTCTTTGTTCAGAGAATCCTATGTAGTGATTTACTGTGGTGTTCCAGTGAGGACAGTGAGACCCTATAACAAAGGGGCAGGATGCTTAATAAACTATTTAAGCTTTGATCACACTTCCTTCACACCATCACACAAAGAAATACATGCAATACAATAAAATAAAACACCACCCCATAAGAAACAGCAACTCGTCAGATAAAGAATGTGGATGGGCTCGTGGCCTGACCTGCCCTGCCTGCCAAGAATCCAGCTCTACCCACGAGCTTGCTTTGCTAACCCTTCAGGCCAGGAAGAGGCTGCTGATGGCTGTGCCAGGGGGGACTCCCATAACCCCAACAGGCAATGTCACCGCTTGTTGCTACAAACACCTACTTCTTTCTGCAGCATTAAGAGGGCAGTGATCAAGACTAGAGGCTCAGCAACTTGTTACTACTAGGAATGAAACAGTTCTTACTTGCTGATTACAGGTTATTGATAAACCCAAGTGAGCTCATCTGTGTGAAACCTGGTCCTTTCCCCAGCGAACCCATGAACCCAGGTTGCAAATCATCAGAGGTGGTGTGACAAGTCACTCAGAGCCTTGTTATTCTCACACCAAGAAGCAGTGGTGAGACTCAGCACACTTTGAAGGGCTTTGTAGGGCTCATGCAGTATCAAGTCTCTGAAGGGCTTGTTTGACCCACAGTGTGGGATCATCCTCTGGAAATGTGGTCATGCTTGTGGGGTGACTGGTGTGACAACTGCAAACATTCCCTTCACCGTTTCTCTGAAGTTCCATTTACACCAACTGCTTCCTGAAATTCATAGACTGTGGTTTATTCACTTCACAGGCAATTTATTAAACAATCCTTGACCAGCAAAATTCAGAAATAGCAAATTTAAAGTTGGACATAGTCTTCCATACCATCTCCCTGCACCTAACGCTTTCCTGTGCCAGGAATTTTAGCTTGCTGGGATTATTTTGTCTTTCCTCTACATCAGCAGATGTGTCACAAAAAGATAAAACAGTCGCATGCTACTTTTTCTCCTCTCAGATGGGGTGTATTTCCCACCTGGAAACTAACAGCACTGTACAGAAAGCAAAACACAGCCTCGCTGACAGAAAAATCAATCATCCTCATATACTTCATGCTTTTTATATATAGTAGATTTAATTTCCTGTTTAATTCAGCAGAATCTTTCTGCTTTCCTCTCAACCAGTTCGTCAACTCATGACACTTGCAATGCACCTAAAACTAGAGTCTGCAGTTTAAAGACAAAAGTAACATGACGCATATAAAGGGGATTATTTTATTTTCAAAATATAATTACAGAAAAGTTATTTAATTTGGTTTTGTGTTTAAATTTATGATCACATTAAATTCAATTTACACATCAGCAAACTGAAAACCTTTGAAGTTCTCTGAAAAGTGTTCTGCACAGGTATGAATGCCCCAGTCTGTTCCAAAATCAATACAGCTGAACATTGAGACACCAAAGAGATCTTAAACTGATGAAAATTACACAGAAAAGGACTGTTGAAGAAGAGACAAACCATGGCCTTTGAGGCCCTCTGATAAAACCTGGTGTCTAAAAATCAAATACAGGATGATCTGCACATTTCCAACGTTGTAGTGACTGTTATTTGTCCAACTTAACTGTATTTGTGATAGGAGACCTCTCTAAAGAACATCAGTAACGATGAGCGAATACTGTCAGGAAAGGTAAGAGAAGTGCCATAAAGGTTTTTTTTGTTTGTTTCCTCCAGGATGGAGATATACTACTATTTAATCCAAAGACTGCTGCAGGTAAATACATACTTGTAATTAAAATTACAGAACAACAGAAACAAAAAGCTCTGAATTTCTGATAACCGAAAGCATATATTAATTCTCTTTTAATTAACATAAATTACTTTTATGTGAATAATGAATGAAAGTTTCTTACAGTTTTATGTTACTGGAATCACTGGAAAACTCACAGATTCTTTTCCATGAGCACTGTGAAAGGTACAGTTTGATTCATCTTATCCAATGCCAGAAACAGTCACAAAAAATCTGCTCCAACATCCTCTCTACAAACTAAACTCAGTTCCCAGGTGATTAGATCAACACCATCTCAGACAATAAGATACCAGCGGAAAAGGACCAACCTGACCAAGAACGTTCACCACCACCATCATAGGAGACCTTAAAAGATCTAAGACCTTTTCTGTGTGGTTCCTCGCTCTAATTTTTTGGTAAATGTGTTAGATTACTAAATTTATTGCTATTTCTTAACAATAAAGTTAATGATATTATTTATATTTCAACTGACTTCTTCTCACTTAATTTCACTGGAGGTGTATTCGGTGCTGTCTCGGCTAAACTGAGGGACTGGGCCAGCTGGGCATCCAAGCTGCATTAACACCTATTCCTTTCCTACCAGCGATGCCACCACAGCTTCTTGCATAAGGGTCGACAGTTAACAGGAGCAACTGGAAATAAGACGATAGGAAACCCAGATTCAGCTCAGCTCTCCGCAGGCTAATGGGATAGGGAACTCTGCCGAGCAGCTGAGCCAGGTGTCTTCACCCTGTAATTGTTCGGTGACTAACCTGGTAATTATTCAGTGACTTCATACATAATACACAGGAAGCTTCTCCTTGTAACCTGGCACATGCTGTGGACACTGAAGCTGCTTCTTTACAGCAGCATTCATGAAACATGCATGAAGAGTTTAATTTGATTTTCAAAAAGTACAATACTCCACTCATTTTCTAGCAGGCTACCTCAAAGCCATTGCCCTCAGAAGAACCGAGTCAAGCAATGATTCCCAGGAAACCACAGACTTTCTTTATCCCAAGAACATGGCGAGATAACCTGACCCCTCTGTCCTCAGCTACCCTTTACTCCAAGAGCAACAGTTCTCCTTGGAAAACATCCCAACGGAGAGAAAAGGCAGCAGTGACCTGGCACCTGTGATTAAAAAGAATGTGATATTTAGCGAAGGGCTGTATGTAAGAGGGGGAGAGCAACTAGAGCAGTTGTGGCTTTGCTTTGGGTCTGCTGCAGAGAAATCTTTTGAAGGCAATCACTTCCCAGACCAAAAAGCAAACAAACAAACAAACAAACACACACCACATCAAAACCATCCAAAAAAAAAAAAAAAAAAAAAAAAAAAAAAAGCAAAACCCCACAAACCAACCAAAAGTTTTCCTACTAAAAAACAAAAAAAACCAAATTACTTTGGACAGAAATTGTCCAAACCAGCAGCTATGGAGGCTGAGTTAGCTGCTGTGAAAGCCAGATTTTGCTCACATTTGCCTGCAAGCAGCCCAGAAGCTATCACAAGTAGCAAACACTGCTGCAAACAAGCGCAAGGACGCAATTGGAGTCCATCTGTACTTTAAAAATATAAGTGCGCTACTTGTCATGTATTCATCGTTCATTCTCCACTCCAATCTCACACAAATGAAGGAAACAATTCTGCACCTCGCATCTGTCCTTTTGCTCTTGATAACCTTACATTCTGCCTTTTGCAGCCATGGGAGAGCTGCAGAACGGCACGGGGACCCGGCAAACCGCAGAGTATTTCTCTGTAGCATTTTAAAGAATGTTTCTAAGCACAACAGCTAGCACAAAAACAAACGTCCTACTGAAGGCAAGTGTCTGAATCATAATCTGAAGTCTCCAACTCCTTAAGTGTTTTTCAATTGCTACAGACATACGTGATGATGGAAATACATCATCTAATGAGTTTCCAGCTACTCTGACTGGTCCATCAGCGCTGTTAATAGAAGTGTGTTTCCTTCTCTTTTTCACACTGCTGATGTGCTAATGGCCAAAATTTATCATCCTCCAGCACAACTCTGACCAGCTAATCTAACAACTCGCAGTATAATTCCAGAATGGCTTACCAAATTAAAATATGTAAGTTAATCTCATCTAGGACACTCATTTGCTTCCTCCTTGGAGTTCAGCATATGTATTTATTATACCTTTTTACACAGAAGAAAAAAATTATCTGTTTCCATGCAGAGTGAAGTCTATGGGCAAAGACAGAGTCTTGTAGGAAGTTTTGAATCGTTGTGGTCCAGAAACCAAACTACTTTCTTCCTACAGAACTGGATATTGCATTAGGTCTGGTTCAAGAATATCAGCAAAATGTTACTAATGCCGGTAGGGTACACAAAAATAACAATATTTACCATACAGAAGGCCAAGTTAGCTGCTAGCGCTACCACTTACCTGCCAATATTAACCCCCACACACACACCTTCTGCAAAAATAAACACTGTGTTAACTGAGAAACACAGTTTATAGCTGACTGTCCCTTTTGATAGGCAGCTATTAATTTAAAGAACAATCAACACATTACATTCCTTCCCTCTTGTCTTCAATTATTGTTCTACACAGTTATGAACGATGAATAAGAAAGAGGAAAATTAGAACGCAAATTAATTCCTTAATCTATCAGAAAACACTGTAGGATTACACAAACAAATACAGAATTACCCATAGAAGAGCAGCTACATATGAATATTGGAACAGAAGGGAGAATAATTGGTATGCATGAAAAATAAACATTAGTAACCAGAAAATTTTTTTTTTACCTTCTACAATAACAACAGTCTTAACCTTATCAGTTTGGACAGCAGATATCCATATAGCCAAAGTATTCAAGAGTTAGTCTGGGCTGAGGCATCATTTTTAAACACAACACCAGAAAAAAAACCTGACTAAATATAATTCTTAACAAGGAAGTTTTCATCAGCTGTAAAAAAAAAACCAAAAAAACCAACAATGCCCACCAGCATACCACCAATGCAATTTCTTTGCCTTTAATAAAAAGAAAAGAGCAAGATAGCAGATTTTTTTTCTTTACATAGAACTCTACTCTTAATATCAGTAAGTGGGTCTCTCATGGTTCTGTAACAAACCTTTGATCAGAAATGGGAAAATTCTTTAAACGGTTATTTTCAACCAGTTGATGAAATAGAAGCAACATTCCATTTTCCATAATGGGGCAAGTAAATTGTCCCTCTGAATACTGTTGGGGGAACAAAATAGTGAAAGCATGCAGTTGCATGTGATTATGAAAGTAAATACGTGTATGAAGAGTCTAGGAAGTATTCCCACTGCCACACTAAAATATTTTATATATATGCTGTCATCACCTTGTCAAGGTTTGGCAATACCACTTTAGCTACATGTTACAGATCATATCATTCAGAGGGAACAGAACATTCTGACTGTGCCTCAGAGGGACAGGGAAAAGCTCAAGGTATGGGCTTTTCTTTGTTTTGAAGGTCTGGATACTGCTTATCTGTTCAGGATGTGCCACCTTCTTCATGCTCCCTTATAAATCCTAATAATTGCAAAACAATATTCTGAAGACAGTAACAGAGCCAGCACTGCTCACTGTTATTTGCACAATAAGACGAGTGACTTGCCCAATGCCACTCAGCAATCTGTGGAAATGTCAAAAAACCCACATGAATTTCCCGAGTGCAAGTCAAGCGCTTTAACCACAGCATTATTCTTACTTCTGAAGTGTGCTACTAATCTGACCTTGTTTGCTCAGAAGATATTCCTAAAGCTGAAGTTCTACAATGACTGCTAACAATTCTTCCTATGAGTATTTTAAATAGGATTTGACTAATCCAGCCAGCATAATAAACAATCCAAATCTTCCTAAAATGTGAATTCATGCTTAACGTTTAAGACTGACAGTTGTTGGGTAACTTAAAAAAAAAAAAAAAAAAAACCTCTTTTTCACCTGTTTGGCCTGACATGAAAAACATTTAAAAAATTAATTATTTAAAAAAGAATATTTTCATAAGAAATATAATTTATGAAGCATTTACTTATTAGTTCTTTATTTTAAAATACAGTATGCCCAAATAAATCTCCATTGACAATGCAAAAAATAAGATGATTACATCTT
>JAAGNO010006843.1:68658-87026 GCA_033439905.1 Ceryle rudis
TAAAATATTCATTATTTTAATTAGACTTCCAGATAAAGACTCTCAACTACTTCCAAATGAACTGTGAAGTACATGAAATTTTGAAAGCTTATTCAAACTTAATCCCTTCAAATATTTTAAGTATACGATGATGCAAAGCCATGGACTTCAGTGTATAGATGTCTCCATGAGGGCATATAAGAAATAAAGGGATACATACATAATATGCTTTAAACACGTACATCTCGGCTACCTGTAGAAGGCAAGTACAGACAGAATAGGGAAAGAAAGTTAAGGGGAGTTTGCTGCCACTAAAAGACACCACTGGAGATACTGAAACATGCACACCAGGACAGCCAGATGAGGAGGATGAATCCCAAATTATGGAAATGCCAGGCAAGAAAACAACGGGACAGTGGGACGTCCTTCAGAAGAGAACAGTGGATGTTATCTGAATCAATGAAAAGGTGAAGATGGCAAAGTGGCAGCGCACAAGTAAGGATGTGCAGAGAAGACACTCCTCCTGGATCTGCCCTGTTGATCGGAAGCATAATGTCATCTCCTCTGATCAGGCAAGATGGCTCACCTCTCTTTTTGATACCTGTACCAACTTCAAAAAGTTTTAAAAAAAAAAATATCTGAAAAGTGAACATAAGCAATGACCATACAGATGATTTTTATCAGTTGACAAAAGGCACTAAGAATGTTTGACAGACTGTGTACATTCTGCAGGGTGCACATCACTTGGAGTGTTTTCTGAAGGGAGGGCACTGCCAAAGTCTGTAGGAAGCTATTCCTGTTAACTGTCACAGTGCCTTCTTTTAGTATTTCCAATGGGAAGGTAGTTCTAAAAAATATTTCTGCTTAAAGACAGCACCTTGGTAAGAAGAAAGGTACGAAACAGAGAAGCTTGTAAAGCTCACATAAGATGTACCCAGAAATTCAAGAACAGCTGTGCACTTCTCTGCACTAACACTTGCTTTGCATGTAGAATATATGACAGCGTTTTAATTAGCCCGCTATTTGGTGGCTGTATAATGCTAGAGTACTGTATGTCAGAGGAAAAAAAACCCACACCACCACCAAACAACAAGCAAATAACCCTCTTCTAATTCAGGAAATCGGCTACAATTTTCAGTTTTAGGTTTTCAAACTGGATATTCCAGACACCGATAGAAAATATTGCAGCAAATGCAAAATAGAGCAATTCCTTCGGGTAACACAAGTTTGTCTGCAACAGCAGATAAGAATATGTAAAAAAGAAACAGGTAGTTTGCTGCAGCTGTGGAGATGCGCTTACAGTGCCATCTGAAACGCCGTCATAGCTACCTTTACACAAGCTAGAGCTCGACTGCTTTCAGAAACACATACATACATTTGAAGCTTGCACCTAAAGCCCCAATTTCTGCCTGTAACAGTAGCAATCCACACCAGCACTTTCCTCCCAACAGTACAGCCGACTGAACAGTCCAGCTCCATCACTCACAATCAATCATCTTGGAAGTGTATCATAGAATAAGCTCGCTGCTTGCATCCAAATTTTGCACTCTTGAAACAGAATAGCTTGTTCTAGTCACTGATGCAAAAAAAATTACATTTTTACAACTAACAGTTGTACAGTAAACTTCAAAGCTCTCAGCTGAAATGGTATCACTGGGATTGGCCATGCAGATACAACGCAGCATGAGACAGAGCTCCATCTGAGGAGTGCAAACACAGCAGACAAGACAAAAGGTGTTCAGTAAGGGAATAACTATCCACGTGGAAAACAGAGGTTCAACAAGTCAGTCAACAGTTGAACAGGGTGCAACACCACCTCGTAAGGGGCCCCGATGCCTTCATTTTGACAGCTCATTGTATGTCTTCCTCACAGTCAGAAAAGAGTCCAAAATTGAATCCACCTTTCAGAAACTCTGATCTTACCCCCCAGTTATAAAACTGCTTTTTGTCTCCTTCCTTATCGGTCGAAACAGGAACAAAGCACCAAGTAGGAGGTACACAGGGGTTGCCCTGGACAGACATCAGTGTAGACCAATGGTCCATCTTGTCCTGTCTTTAGTAATTTACAGCAATTGATGATTCAGAAGGGCATGAAGTCCCCTGAAAATTAGCTAGCTTCTGAATAAAGTTTTTGCCTCTTGAGACAAAAATACTTCAAGCAGTAGAAGAGATAGCAATATGAGGAATAATGTCTCAGTGGGATTTCCACCTATGTTTAACTCCGGAAATGCAAAGATCTCCCTAATCAATCTCCCTCGATTCACACACCCATGCATACTGCACACGCGTTACTGAAAGGCTGCCTATGAGTACTGGCAGCTACCGATGACTGTGAATAAAAAAAAAAGTCAAGAAAGTAGTTGATGGGAGGGAGAAAGTAAGAATAAAAGGACAAAAAGGAACCATGTAAACATAGAAGATGTGATCCAAAGACCAGTAAAGCCAATGGAATGATACATACTGACTTCTGAAGTCATGCGAGACGAAGTCTGAAAAGGCAGAGAACAGATTTCAGGCCTAATGGTAGACAAGTTATGTCTCCAAATGTTCTACAACAGAGGACATGACGTTTACTCTAAAATAATCATCAGCAAGAAGAGAGCTATAGCCTGTTCCATTTCCTTTCAAATGGCTCTGGCAGCTTTTTCTAACGTGTGATATAGGAAATTTCTTCTTTTCCCCATATCTCCTGAAAAAGATACTATCCACACACACTCATGTCCATCAGAGTGTGTTACTGGCCACACAACCACAGCCATCAGGGATTATGAAAATAACAGGAGCTATGAATTACATGCTCTGCTTGAAAAAGTGGCAGTCAGTGACTGCTTTGAAAATCCTGTTAGGACTTCAGCATATTCCACCTAGAAATGCGAAAAGGAGCATGGCCAGCAGTCTTTATTCTGATGACTGAACAAGTAGGAGCCATTACCTAGACAAGAAATAGCACAGGGATAAAGTTCCACATGAATCCAGCAACATGTTCAAATGCACACTGTGGTCTGGGTTGCTCAGCAGGTGAGATGAGACGATGGCAAGTTCTTTCAGATCTTTACAGAATAGGAAAAACTTGAAGTCTGAGTGTATTTCAAGGCTGTATTCAGTCAGCAGCCTCAGTGGTCAGCAGCAGAAGGCAAAAAACCATTGTTTTGCATGACATAAAAACAAATGCATGCAAAATCCTTTGTTGTGCCACTGTTGTGCCAACTTCTCGGCTGCACAAGTTATGATTATCAGTATGAAAAAATAGAACTTGTCTATAAGCTCTTCACTTTTGATAGTGTATAAAAGCAGTTAAATACTGACTCTGCATTGTACAGAAGACCAAGAAAAAGGTACCGTGCCAAAGCAAGTAAGCCCTGGGACCCAAACTGGTGCTATTTAAAACCACTGCAGTATAATGGGGAAATGACACAAGCAAGAACCTAGAAATCCTATTTCACAAGAAGCAGACCAATAGATAAGCAATTTAAAGACTATTAAAATAAAGTATTTTGGCTTCAAAAATTATGTTGTGCCAATAAATATAATCTGTCGGCACAGATGGGGAAAAATCAGAGGTAATAGAAGCAGAAACATTTCCCAAATAGTTTCAGGCTAAAACTATTACTGAAGCTTTGCCTTGCCTTTCTAGAAACATGAATACAAGAGCATTGTCCCAGGGCATGAGACCAAGTAAATGAACCTGACAAGAAACAACAGGATTACAGAAACTTCAGCTTGGACTGCTTTTTACTGTGTACACAGACAGCACAGAAAACAGTCCATGATCTCAGGTACTGTTACCACAACATGGACACTAAGCAATGTTATCAGATGAATAGCACCAGGGAACACAAGGTGTACTTCTCTTGCCATTTATCTATGAATTTCAGTGACAGCTCTTGCCTGAAGAGCTGTTGCCCCAGAAACGTCTCTTTTTCCTTCCTACCATTACGCCAGGTCCCAACATAAATATACTCACACACCAACCCACGAACACACAGTCACATTCTCCAAAGGTCTGGATCTCCATAAACCAAGGGTATTGTTTGAAACACAGGTACTGTGATGACAAATGTCATTGTGGGTATCAAATTCAGTCTGGAGTGACTGGCCCAAGACATGGTGAGAGAGATGGACAACTGCTTGCTGTAAGTACCTGCAAAGCAGCAGCAAACTCTCTGCTTGCGCAGCTTCACCCCTTGGCATTTCAAGAGTGCAAGAAACTGACGACTTGTAGATAAAGCCTTAACTCTCCCCTGGAAGGGGCTTCTGTGGCAAGAGGATAAGGGCGAATCTGGGATGGAATGAGGTAAAAGAAGCTTGCTGGGAATGGGAAGGGTAGGCAGCGGCGTACACAAAGCGGGGTGGTCAGGGGTGGCCAGAAGCATGTCCTAGTTTATTTGGCAAGAAGATAATGAAAGTTGGGCAACATTACACCTGCCCTGTATTCCATGCAGCCTGACACAAAGCTATGAGCTGGCTCCTCAAACTGTACCAGGATATTCCTGGGATAGCTCCATTTTGTCTCAGTCCCTAGATGCTTTCAGCCAGGCTGCTCTACCTTCTGGCAGCCATGCTCTTTAACAGGTACTTGCTTATCTATAAATAGAGGTCAGCCCCAAGGAAGAGTCACTGTAAGGACTATGTTTCTGAGCACTTCTAAAAATTTCTTTTTTTCATCTCACAAAGCACCTTTCTACACAGCTTTTAAAACACGTTTAAAAAAATGTTTAGACCAGAAGATTCTAAAGGAAGAAACAGATAATGAACATGTATCCTGAAGGGCATTTCACCATTTTTATACTCTATCATGGAATCAAGAACTCCATGATGGCCTGCAGCCAAACCATCTCCTGCCTTCCCTCGCCCCTTACTCTCTAGTGCTACTAGAACAAGCACTTCCCTTGCTCCTGGTGAAATCCACCCCGGTCTTCGTCAAGGTGCTGGGAATAAAAGATCTGCTAGAAACAGCTGTGAGTCCTTCCAAAAAATAAGGGATTCATGAGATGGCAATTGCCCTCCCTAGCCCTATCACAAGCTGCCTCTTAATATGCAGTTCCAGTTCATATGTGCTCTGAACCTGTCAGTACTAAAACAGTTTTTATGAGGAAACAAGCAGGGAAAATGATGTGGGAATTCATCTGACTTTGTTCCCATGCAGGTCACCATGTAGTAGACCTGGTGGAGATTACTCAGCACTCAGTCATGATAAATGGAGATCCCTTGAAGGGGCAAGCTTACTGACTGACAGCTGTGGACTGGCCAATTCTTTTTCATCAGCCTATATTCACTATAAACCTGTGGAAAAATCCATCCTCTCTTACTTTTCTGTATACACCAGATATGAAAGGAAACAAAAGCCTGTGTAAGGAAAAAGCAAGAGCTTGACAAGAATAGCTCCAAGATAAGACCTTATTCTCACAGTACAAACAGTCTCCGATCCTCATGCCTCAGACGTTTGTTAATACAATAGAAGGTGGCTCTCTGTACTCCCTCTCTCACATCGGATAAATCAAAATACCTCTCGGTGATAGCACAAGACAACATCGCTGCTTGGATTGAGCAAAAGACAGCCAGGAATTCTTTCATTTACCCTGGCTCTACAGTGAGTAGTCTCAAGCAAATCACTTCATGGGTGATCAGCCCACCTACATGAAAAAGTGAGAGTTCTGAGGAGCAGTTTGGAAGAGGTGAAAATCTTTACACCGAAAGTAACAAGTGAAAGAGACATGATTCTTCAAACAGTCCAGATGTACTTCCAGCACAGAAAAATAACACCACAGAATAATAAAAGGTAGAACTGGTGTGTAAGGGAGAGGTGGCCACATGGCCACTGTACCAACAGGCATATGTACACACGCACAATACCTGTACCCCAGCAAAAAACAGCAATGAAAATGTATTTCAGCTAAAAGCATATGGAGAGAGATGAACATCAACTCTGCTGAGCTAGTTAAGAGCATTTGTTATAGTCTGTGCAAGACAGAATAAATAAAACTCAGTGAATCCTTTTTAGAAGGGAGAGAAAGACTTTTGTGGCTTCTGGTCAGCCACATCTTCCCTTTTCGTCTCAGCTGGAATTTTTATAAAATGCATGTTTTAAGGAAAAATTTTAGAGATCCATATTAACTAGGTGATCAACAGCTACTTGCAGTGTGTCATTACTGAACTTGTCTTCTTGCTCCCTTCTATAAATATTGTACAAGATTTAGCTGTTCATTAACATGAGTAAAGTTGCCTTAATACTGTCACAGAAAGCACTGCCTAACAGATACCAGTAAATTACACTGGATTTTGGAATAGGTCCGAAACTGATCTGACCCTTTTCTTACTAGACAGGGAATTATTTCTGCATGTTCAACTGAGAGAAGTCTGGGGATGGAGATGTTCTGCTGCCGAGACACTTCCAGCAACAGATCCCACTCTAAGTGCAGAATGACTCTGATGTATAGAAAGGGTTGATTGTTGGTGGTGGTATTTAAAAATCCAACAGGAACATTAAGCAAAGAACTGTTTGAGTCCACAAGAGATAAACAATAGGAAATGAAGCCTTCTAAGTACCCATGGTGAGCACATTCCCTTGTTATTTTGCCATACCAACCGTATTTGTAGCTACCACTGAGTTGTTACCGTGATGTAAACGAGAAGTGGTTGTAAATACAAAGGATTCTGCTGTAAAACTGGAGCCCAAGGTGGAAGCCGTTCGAAACAGGCATCACTCTAGTCACATACCACAAATATTTACTCCTGAAAGGAGCTGAAAGCATGACACAAAATCTCTGTTCGGCAGTGGTCCCCACAAAGAGTTTGCAACTCCTTGAACTAAAATACAAAATCAGAGTTAGACTTTTCTTCACGCCATGACTCCTCTGCTCTTTCTGGGAATTATGGAGATTTTTGAACAGTACTAATCCTCACTAGCAGATGGTAGTAGCACTTTGTCAGAAAATTATTACATTTTAAGTTAACACTTCAGAATTTTAATGCAACAGCTCCAAGACATACTCCTGAAACCCCTCCATAAAAGAGCCATTTCAAAGCTTAACATCTACATCTGCTGCTGTCCACTGACTTCGAAACACCATGGAAAGTGGCCTTTGAAAAAGCAGTATTAAAAATTATAAAATACCCACAAATCCAAAACGGTCAGGGGAATATCTGAAATGAACCACAACCAGTAGCCTGTGTTCTATTGCTAAAGCAATGCTACCGACCAAACCCCTCTCCGTCACACTCCTGAAGCTGCCGCAAAAAAATGGTTATTCCTGAGGAGCAGACATTTGATTATTCGCTGCAGATGCTTGGAGGTTAAAGGGAAAGAAAACAGCACATGCTTGATCTAAAAAGAGGACTGGGCAGAATGAAGGGATGGGGGTTACAGGGACAATTTAACAGCTTCCAAAGCACCGACACTGACAATTTCAATATTCTATTTGTTACTCCAAGCTAGCTGTACAAAATGATGCAAGGACCTTGTTTATATAAAGTTAGCCTTTCTCTCCCTTTCATGTTCTGGATGGGAGTCTATAAACCTAGTATTTTCTGACAACAGTTGTAGTCCTTACTTGACACAACACAAAGAGCCAATTAATTCCTGCCTCGGGGACATTTGGCCGTCTCCCAAAAAATGGGGGGGAAATGCATCCCTTTAAAAATGCTAAAAAAAATAAATTCATAAAAAAAAAAAAATCAACACCCCATGGTACTTTAATGATCAACTGGGTTTTTTTTTTCTCCTAAATCCTGCAGAAGATCATTTTCAGCAATAGCAGATTCCAAATGCAATCATTATCTACCTTCCCCTGAAGTAGTATTTACCTCCTCCTCCTCCCATACATCAGCCCTGTTATTAGACATCACTGATCTCAGAGAGAAAAACAGTTAAAAACCTATTATCCCCAATTCTTAGTGGCTCTCATTTAGAGGAAAACACAAGTCAGTGGCTGCCCCTTACTGTTTTGAATAGGGGTTGGACAAGGCTGGTGTTGACAGAAAACCAGACTTCGGCCTCAACAGCCCAAATGAGGACACATGCCTCAAGATAAGCACGAAAGGAGATCCACTCACCACTCTGGAGCATCACCCAAGAGAGGTCTAACTTTTAATGCAAGCTATGTGGCTATTTGAGATGAGAGAGCTAGAACTTTCCCTCTCGCTCCACCAAAGACATGGCCCAGGCTTTGAATCCAGAAGCCCACTGTATTATTTTCCTTTTGTTTCCTTCCTAAATTAGGTCAAAAGTCAATGGAGCAGAAGCTGTGGCTGTGTGCATTCCCTCCGCCCATCGCCAGCCACAGGAGCTGAGCTTACATGGAGGCACAGCACAGACCAGCAATAAACTGCTGCACAGAGGAAGCAAAGGAAGATTATTTAATCAGAGGGATAATGTTAAGGCACAGGAAGGTACAATACACTCGGAGTTATCCTGGGAGTAGAGGGGTGGAAGATGACACGTCAGTACTCATTGTTTGTGTCTGTGCACAACGGCAATAGGCAATACAGAGATAAAATAGATCTCGCTTCCCTGCAAAGTAACCAGGCACAATTATAAGCTAAAGAAAAAAAATAAATTCAGGTCTACCACACAAATCAAATACTCTATAGTAAAACTGTAGAGGCTGGATGGGGAGAAACAATCCCATTTTCTAATCTATAATTTAGTTTCTTTAAAACTTAATATTATCTCCTAGATATATTGTCCTCAAAAGCATTGTTTGCATTATATTATTATTCTTTTCACCCATATTTGGGCCATTCTAGTGCCTCACTCGTCTGATTTCCCAGCTCTCCTCTTACATACACACATATACCTCCTCTATATGGCCTGACCCAAACATTTGAAGTCCAGTCTCCAGCCCACACAAGCGTATCATTACCTGCTATTGCCTAGAATTATCCTGTACTCTTAGAAAGCTAGCCTGGCCCGTCACTCAGGCTAGCCCCCTCCAAATGCTTCCTGCACCCCTTCACCACCCAACCAACTCCTACCACTGCTAACCACTTCCAAAACTCCCACGTAGATGGCACCACCAGAACTTTCCCCCCACTGCTGCTGCTCCCAGAGCATTTCTGCTGCAGAGAACCCCCCGATGATGCTTCCTTTCCCCCAAACTCCTCCTCTCATTGAAGCTCCACACAGCACATCGATGACATTCTTAAGACATTGCCTTCTGTGTTGGTGACACCAAGTGCTGCTGATCACTCCCTATCTAGCATATACATTATATACTGGACATGCTTTTCTCCTACCTACTCCCCTCAGCCCTTTTATTCAACACAGTCCCTTTACTCTTTGCAGTACTGGCAAAAAAGGGATAACTTTTTCAAGTAGATGGGTGTTTTCCCACATATCTCCAGGATGCAGTCCAATTCCATAACCAGAGAGGTCCTCCAAAGAGAAGGAAAATCATTTCTCTAGATTGTTTCAATAATATTTCAATCACATTCTAGAAACACCACAAAGCCAGCTAATGAGGCTGCAGATGATTTCAGAATTACTGATTACATTTAACTATCTCTTTTAAACAGTTGGGCATTTTGCAATATATATTGTTCCATTTTCCCAAACAGAGCTCTTTTCTCTCAACCTAGACTTCTTCCAAAACTGTACTATGAAATTTGTCCAAACAAGACAGACAGAAAGAGTGTGCATGTGCATAACTATGCATTAGCTCCTGTACTAGTAAAGCCAGAGAGTGATACACTGGCAGACGATCAGATAATGACCAGTTTTATTTTGCCAATTTATCTGATGTTATTGGCAATAAAGCATTGTAGGTAGTGATTATACACGTAGTGCTGGCCTTCATTTCCCATCAACTCTCTTAGCTCACAGCACTGTAACTTTTGGTATGTGCCCCAAGCGAGGGAGCACTGACATCAGCCACGTCACATCATGGGACGTCCCAGTAGACATATCTATGCTCTTTCATTCCTTCACACCCAGAGTGATCATTCCAGAACAGGAATGAATGAATCCATCTTTCAAAAGACGCCAAAAGATTTGCAACTTTGTCTCCTGATGTACAAACTGAGTCACAGAGAGATCCAAGTCCTCCCTTTTACTTCACCTTTAAATCCTCTGCCAGCCAACTTTGTTCCAGCTCAGTGGGCTGGCTGAGTCACCATTTGCATTCACGGTACAGCTTCCTGCCCAAAGACCTCTCAAATCTGTCTTGTTACTTAAGATGGAAACTAATGTCCCCCCAAATTAAAAAAAAAAAAACCAGCCAAGGTTTTTCAAAAAGAATAATCCCTCCCTCCAGTAACTAAGAAAGTGTTTGTTTATATCGTATATGCACATGGCAATGCACCCTCTGTTGCTTGCTATTCACCTGCAGAATGGAGTTGGAAACCTTAGTACCTGAACAGTACACTCTTAAAGATACTTATAGCAAGCACATTATTGGCTGTACTGGGGTTCTGCTTGGGTCTACACATTCACAAAAGGGAAAGCTGAAGAAAGACTAGCCTTAAGCATGATAACCAACTTTTGGAGATACGCTTATCTCAAAAGAGGTCAAATGAGTGGAATTCCGGAAAAATAAAAAGCAGCTTTAATCTGTCCAAATGGTATGTTTAACTTTATTCTTCCAGGACAGAAAAAAAACCCTTATATTTAAAACTGCAGAACCTAGCAACCATCACAACTGCTTTGTCATGAACTTGGAATACAAAAAAAAAAAGGTAATAAAAATAGTGAAAGGGAGAAATATGTGTATTTTAATGTGACAAATAATAGCTATCGCCCTTCACTTGCCATTTAACGCACAGTCTGTACCGTCACTGGCTGTACGCTGCCAGCACTCTACAGTACTGCCTTTGATATCTTATTTTCCTCCCCTCCTTTCATTTTTACTCATTTTCTTTTTCAATTCCCTCTTGAGCATAGCTTGTCAGATAAACCCAGCATAACTTTCAGGAAACTTTTTCCCTTTCATGTTTTTTTCCACCCTACTCCCACATCATTCCAGAACTAACACGTGCAATGGAAATGTACTTTAAATCTAACCCTGCCCTTACAAATCCACCAGGTTACCATTGACTAAAACTGAAGTATTTATCTCTGTATCACCTCTTCTACTATAATGCTACGCAGAAATACTCTATTACCCTTTCTCATTAAGCATCACTTTTTATGTCTGAGGTTGGGGGCTTTTTGTTGTGTTGGGTTGGGGGAGGTGGGGGTGTTGTTTTGTGGGCTTTTTTTAATGCAGCACTTTGAGCTCACAGACTACCCCTTCCTCGAGATGATGAGGTTGCCTCAGACTCTCCGGCTGAAGTGCACTCTGTGGTACAATACAGAATACAAAATGCCTCCTCCTCTGAATTAAGTGTTTTATCACTGAAACTAGGATATAAATTTTGAACCTTAGGAAGTTACAGCACTGCACAATTTCAAGCCCGTTCCCTTGCCAAGTTCCAGAACTGTCATCCAAACACCAGTACATTTCATCTACTAACCTTCTATTTCAGCTTGTGTCCTCCCTGTTACACAGATCAGGTGTAACTCTCCAAGTCACATTAACCATCATTAATGACAGTGGTTGCAGACACAAGAGAATCTTTCCCTTACTCCATTATCTCTCACAATCACTTGCCTAACAATAACCAGAAACCAAAGCCTGACTCCTACAAGGAAGAACAGCAAAGGGAACCACCTTGCTGGTGCTCAGGGGAAGAGACTGAAGGGTGTAAAGATGCAGCAAGAACGACACCTTTTCCTCACCCAGCCTCCCTTATAATGTTTCCATTTCAGTCTCTATGTTTAAATTACTAGGTCAATAATACACAAATAAATTCCACTTTGTAGTGGGAGACAACAGAACTTCCTCCTTCTCAATGTGCTGCTTCAAACACATGAGCCAGCTAAGAGCTGTGCCCAGAAGATTTTTGCCCAGGTCTTCCTTACTTCCATGATGGATTAAGCAGCACAGCACCATGCTTATTTAACATGCATTTAGCAGATGATTTTTGCCAAGCATCTCACTGCACCAGCTCGGTATTGCAGCTTCTCCATACAGCCTGTTAGCCTAGACAAGCAACAAAGCCATGGTCAGTGTTACTCTAAGAAAGGCCAATGCAGCTTGCTTTGGTAGCAACCACAAGCAACGGGTGAACTCCTACATGCTAACAGACACAGACAGCGCAGGAAGATAAGAAAAAGCAACGTCACAGAAGGAAAGGAATTGCATCGGTATGCAAGACAGCCAGTAGGAAGCCAGCTGCTAGACAGCCAGTCAGTCCGGGGTACAGAATGACCTGGAGAAAGATAAGCTCTCACACCCAGTTCCCAGCCACTGTGACAGTTTGCCAGCAAACCACGTGCTTTACTGCGGGGCCACGACTGTCATGCTGCCTCTTGATAGCACAGCCAAATGAGTACATCTGGTACATCCGCATCTGCACAACCAAATGAGCACATCAGACATGGATGTCAGCGTGACCAAAGCCACAAACGGGACCGTAATGTGTGGAGCTGCCCAGGTTTTGACAGACATGCCACGCCTCCGTCTGAAATCAAAGTTTTCTTCTGATTTCACCAGCTTAGATAATACCTTATTCCTTCCGGAATTCAAACCTATTTTAAAAAGCAAGTTCAGCCTCTGAGTTCGCAGATGCAGAGAGGTATCCTAGTTTGCCTCATTACCTGTGCCTCACATGAAGTCAAGATTTTGTACACACCAAACTATCATGTTTCATGATATACTTACGTAACACGTTTTCAGAGTTTATTTTCCTGTCTTTGCTGAAAATACAGATCATTTTGTGAATACTGCTTCCTTTCCCTATTCTTCATCATTACATCCAAACTGCAACAGTCACTGTCTGCGTCCAAGAAGTTTTTTGAACACTGAAGATATAAAACACTATGTTTTGAGAGTGTGGAGATGACAAGTTTTACCATGCTGTCACATATAATTCAGGTCATTAGAAAAGTTAACTAGAAACTGATAGCCAAATAGAACTACACTTTCACATAAACTATTTCTAAAGCCATTTTTAGTGTGCTGGAAAAAAAATAAAAAAAAAAAAATCAAGCAATGGAGTAGCAGTGAAAAGAGTAAAAATACAAACCTCAAAAGGCAAAAGCTTCTAATACATTTCAGCAAAAAACAGACTGTCATGGCAGATTATAGATAGCTATATATCAAACGGAAGAAAATGATACAAGTTCAAGTCTATATCTAGGGAGTAACATAATGGCTTACAGAAGTCATCTCCTGCCAATACCACTTGCTTTACAGGGCCAGGGAGTGGAAGAGAACCATACTTAATGCCTTTGTTCATTAAGTTAAATGAACCTTAGTCGGTAGGTTTATGTAGTCACAGTCCTAAAAGATTTTTCTCCAGTGTGTTTTTTCAAAGATGGCATTGTGAGAATAAAGACTCCACGCATGCATAAGTAGTCATCTGAAAGCACACAGCAGCAGCAGTGATTGCCGTGTCAGGCATTTGTTAGGACACCACTTGAGAATGGATGGTTGGGTTTTTTTCCCCCCTCTGTCTTTATCAAGGACAAAGAACTTGAAATAACGTTGAGAATTATTTAAGAACACGAAGAGGAGCTCCCTGCTGTAGTCAGTGATCCACAGGCTCAGGTTAAAATCTTCAAGTCAATTAAGTGACTCACCTGGATTATGGCAGACTGGGGATCAGGCCCTGGTGATCACCACGGAACACTCCAGAAAGCAGTGACACCTAATGGCAAACATGCCTGTGGAGGACAGCAAGCTGTAACCTATGGGCATGCAAAATTACCCCTCTTTATCTGCAGAGTAACTAGCATTAAAAACACATTACAGGGACTGAAACACTATCAAAAATCAAAGCACCTGGGAGAGAGTTTAAGAAACAGCTCACACAGAACCACAGCCTATGTCACGCAAGCTGTGCCTTTAGAAGAACATTGTTACTGCGAAAGCCCACTGGCTGCTACACCACAGCACGCTGTGCTCCAGCTCTTCATTTGTATATATGGTTAAAACAGACAAGTAACCTTGACACATTCTCCGCCTGGGAAAACAGAGACCTGAACGCCCATCTGTAGACACTATAGGCACACAGAGATTTATCTGTTTTTAATAAACCTGCTTTGCTTGCTTACCCTGAGCTTTACAAAAATGTATGCGAGAACACTGTAATGAACAGTTAGTGACATACGCTGCATACCTTCTAATGAGGCTTTACCAATAGTACACCAAATTAAATTCCTATTACCAACGCACAACATGATACAAGCCAAGCAGCATTGTAGCTTACAAGAAGAAATGGGGACGTCTGTACCAACCTCCAAGCTAGAAGTCTTCCTTTCCACTACAAAAAAAATATTTATACATTTTTAGGGTGCTACCAGTACCAACATAAGAATTAAGCAATAGACCCCACGTGGGAATTGCCCTGGTATTATTATCCGTGGTACAGAAGAGGCTGAAAGTATGAACCAAAACTCAGGACCCAGCAATGCTGGGAAGTTGTCTAATGTAAAGAATGCAACAATCCTGGCCTGCAAAGTCTAAAAGCTGAGATGATTAAGGGAAGAGCAGACCTAGTCTTCTCTCTCAGAAAAAAATTAATACAGCATATATATATATGCATTAAAAGCATATGCAAACACTCATATATTATATATATTCCTGAATTTCACACTGAAAATAAAAAACACTAAAGGCAGTACACAACTGACTGTGTATGACTGAAGCCACTAATAAACAGGAAAAAAAAACCCAACTTGAAGTAATTGGGGTGCCTGAACTATCATCACTGCACACTGCTGCGACAAATTAGCCTTTAAAATTACTCTGGTGTACTTTTTCAGCAAAAAACTCCATACCACATGATGTGACTGCTGCCACAGGTGATTTTGCTTCACCTAACACACACATTTGCATATATGTTTCTATAGGCACAATGGGAAACCCATATGCTCGTACAGATGCATTACTACGTATATGCCAAGGGAAAAAAAAAAATGAGCACAAAGTACAAAATATAAAAGCACAAGACCATCAGCTGTAGACGATACAAAGCATACACAAATTGTGCAGTTGACAAGGAATGCCACCTAATCCCTGATTAATTTAAGCACTGTTCTAAACTCCTGTTCAGGGAGTGAGGAGTGTGGGACGACTGGTGTATGAAGAAAATATCAGGCAGCGTGGCTAATCTCAAAGACTTTGGAGCTTTCGAGCTACATAAATCAGAGCGACTTTCTGAATAGCCTCATAAAACACAAAATCATTGCCATTCCACTCACGACTTCCAGATTCCTCCTACAGCATACAGATCATTAGGAAACTTCTAAGCAATCAAGTAATGTGGGGCTGATGAAATTACTCAATCAATGCATGGGCTGAGAGAAGCAGGATAATACAGAATTGCAGTTTTGACATGGTAACTCTGGCCCTTTCTTTTTTATATAGGGGTAAGGAAAATTACAGTGGAGTCGATTCATTTCAACATTTTCACAAGAGTGCTTAATGTACTCTTTCTGAGCTGCCAGTTCCTATTTATAATAGCAGGGCAGCAGAAACGTACAGACTATAAGCAACCCTACCAATGTTTAAAATACGATACAGGAAAATGTTTATTTTTCAATGTGTGCACTCACATACGCGCAGACCTGCTCTAACCACCAAATGCAGCAGTAGTAGCCATTCAGAAGTATGAAAACGCTTATCAGAGATAAATACCTGTCACCATACCCCTCCCATTACCATCACCAAGTCATTAATCTCTGCTCACTAAATTGTAACATTTTTTTGTCACTGGCTGAGAGATGGCTGATAACACACTTGGACACAGAAAACATCCCTTTGCATGAAGCATCAAATAATAGGTAGGCAAGAGAGACAGTTAATGCATTATACTTGCTACCAGAAAAATGGCATGTGCAGGTAACATGCTCTTTTTATAAGCAACTGCCTCTCCCAAACATGAGAAAATACTTTCCACTTAAATATCTTAACGCTGTGTAATGAGAAAAGGATAAGGCATTTATTTTGTTTGTTGCCTAAGGCATCAGTACTACCTCTAGTAGTATTTCTTTTCCTCTGAACTGAGAGGCTTTTTTCCCTTTGGCCTTATGAATTCTCCTGTAGTTAACTTGTTCATGGAGTACTCTGCCACTGCTTTTGCTAACTCGTAACAATAAATACAGTTTATGTATAAAATCTTTAACATAAGTAATAAGTTTACTCAGTCCAAGTGGAAGAAAACAAAAGGGGTGCAGGACATCCAGGTCACAGAACAGCGCTGTTACTAGGGGCCAAATTTTCATCTGTGAACTGTACCAAGTCAGGATATTTCACTGTTTGCCCATTTAGTGTTAGAAGAGTTTTAATTTCAGGTCATTTATTTTCAGTGTATTCATTCTAGTAGATTTAAAGCTTCGTGCAACAATTATCTGTTTGCCATTTTCATAGCAACATAAACCAGTCTATAAAAAGAGGCAATCCCCTTGTCAACTGTACTAACTGTCTCTCAAGAAAAATTAATCGTGTGAGAAGCAACTACTTTGGTGGGGTTTTAGTCTTTCAATAAGGATTTACTGTGTTGATGCATCTAAACTCTAACAGCATTATTAAAAAAAAAAATTAGTGGTAAAACGTATTGCATCCATCATATATAAACAAGTGAAACAAACAAAATCGTCATTAACAAGAAGAGAGAACAGCTATCTTCCACGGCAGTGCAAAGGCACACAGCTCGCCCAGCAACGCCCCCTTGGCCAGGAGGATGGCAGACGGAATTGCAAAGAAACTCCTCAGCTGCTACAGTCAAAATTTCCCCCCAAACCGTAAGATTTGATCAGTCTGTTACAAGCTCCCAAGAAAGAAATCCTAAGATGTAAGCGTCTCATAGTGTCGCTTTAACAGGTTACGACTGGGAAGAATTGGGAAAGAAAAAAAAAAAAAAAGGGGAAAGAAAAAAAAAAGAAAAAGAAGTCATTTTCCCTTTAAAAGGAGGGCATAAAGCACAGCCTCCCTCGGGCAACATTTGATGCCCCAGTCACACACCGCTGCAAGGACTGACCGCTGTAAAGTTGCGGTACCTAAGGGGAGCGGCAGCCCCTGGGCTCGGGGTGGGGAGGGCTACAGGAAGGGCTGGCGCATCGCTGCCCAAATATCGGTGTCCTGCAGAAAAGCTCTTGATGGCCGGGCTTTCGAAACGCTCTTCCCGCTTCGCCTTCCACAGAAACCCGCTACGGATCCCCACGACAGGCACAGGCAGACATATTTATAAAGCCAACTCCAAGGAGAGCGGCAGCTGCCCCACGGCCGGCACAGCACTGCCCCGGGGACCACCCCAAAGCCCCGGCGGGACCCTGCCCCCAAATGCACCTTCCCCGGGGCTGCGCGGCGCCGGCCGCTCGCCCGCTGCCCTCGGGGCGTCTTGGGGGGTGCTTAGCGTGGGCTTAGCATGTGCTTAGCGTGTGCTTAGCGTGTGCTCGGCCCGTGGCCTCGCAGGGCTCTAGGGTGGTGAGCGCAGCCCCTCCCCCCAGCCCTGACCCATTGCCAGATGCCCCCCCGCTGCACTTCAAGCATCTTGGCGTGGCCTTAGCATGTTCCTAGCATGTGTTTAGCCTTTCCCTAGCGTGCGCTCTGCGTGTGCTCGGCCCGTGGCCTCGCAAGGCTCCGGGCTGGTGAGCGCAGCCCCTCCCCCCCGCCCTGACCCGTCGGCAGACGCCCCCCCGCTGTACTTCGGGCAGCTTGGCGTGGCCTTAGCATGTGCTTAGCATGTACTTAGCGTGCGCTTAGCGTGTGCTCGGCCCGTGGCCTCACAAGGCTCCGGGGTGGTGAGTGCAGCCCCTCCCCCCAGCCCTGACCTGTTGCCAGCTTCCCCCACACTGTACTCTGGGCAGCTTAGCGTGGCCTTAGCGTGTGCTTAGCGTGTCCTAAGCGTGTCTTAAGCATGTCCTAAGCTATCCAACACGCTCCCAGAGGGGAAGGAGCCTGCAGAGCGAAGCCACCGGCACAAAACCCCCTGATTGGACCCTCCCTTGGCCTTAGCGTGGCCTTAGTGTGACCTTAGCATGACCTTAGCATGACCTTAGCATGTCCCAGCCCACCCCACGATGCTCCCAGGCCCTCCCACGCCCCCAAAGCGACCGCTGAGAGCGAAGCTTCTGTTGCCACTCCCCCGCCCCCCGAACCCCCTACTCCCATGGGGCCTGAGAGAAGAGACCCCGTCAGTCGGGGGAGGGCAAGAGGGACAATTTGGGGGGGGTCTGGGGGCGAGGACGGGGACTGGGGACAAGCAGCAGAGTTGTGGGGGCAGCCCGGGGGGGGATCCGGGGGGGGTCCCTCACTTGCGCTGGCTGTCGGTGAGGGTGATGCCTTGTGCCGACACCTTGAAGTGGACGGTGCAGGGGGGGGGCCGGGGGGTGCACCCCAGGACCGTGC
>JAAGNO010006845.1:12034-25138 GCA_033439905.1 Ceryle rudis
TTTATAATCTAAATCTACCCTCTTTCATCTTAAAGCCATTACCCTTTGTCTTACTGCAACATGCCCTTGTGGATAGCTCCTCCTCAGCTTTCTTGTAGGCACCTTTTATGTACTCGATCTTGACCTGGTGAACAACCCAAATTGTAGACATGCATGTATGCTCCTGGTGAGGGTGAGGGTGGGATTAACACACCTTTCTGAGACTAGACCATGAGTCTTCATGAGTTCACACTGTGGATTCTGGTCAGGAGCAGCAGCAGAGAGGTGTGCAAGTCTGAATGACTCACCAAGTACAAAACTGCCTTTGAGGAAAGGAAAACCCTGAAGAACTATGATGTGGATCAAAGCAACATTCAGGCAAATTTTACAACCAAAAGCTGTATACATGGAAGTACAGGTAGCCTGAAATTCATCCAACAGACTGATGTTCCTTGTTATTTCATTTTTCATTAGTTACAATGAAGGAACTGCTCACAGAAAAATATATCATAACTCATACCCTGAGTACTGTTTGGGAATATTGCCTGGCTATGGGTCAATGCAAACTGCATGAGGTTCAACAAGTCAAACTTCAAGGTCCTGCATCTGAGCTGGGCTGGGCCAATCCCAGGCACAATTACAGACTGGGTACAGAGGGGGTTGAGAGTAGCCCTGGAGAGAAGGACTTGTAGGTGTTGATTGACAAGAAGCCCAATATGAGCTGTCAGTGCGCTCATGTGGCTCAGAAGGCCAGCCGTATCCCAGGGTGCATCAAGAGAAGTGTGGCCAGCAGATCAAGAGAGGTGATTCTCCCCCTTTACTCTGCTCTTGTGAGATCCCACCTTGAATATTGCATTCAGTTCTGGTGTCCCCACCATAAGAGGGACATAGATCTGTTGGACCGAGTCCAGAGGAGGGCTACAAAGATGTTCAAGGGGCTGCAGCACCTCTGCTATGAGGATAGGCTGAGGGAGCTGGGATTGTTCAGCCTGGAGAAGACTCCAGGGGGACATTATAACTGCCTTCCAATGCCTGAGAGTATCCTACAGGAAGGCTGGAGAGAGACTCTTCACAAGAGTCCAGCGATAGGACAAGGGGAAATGTTTTTAAACTGAGGAAAAATGGGTTTAGATTGGATTTTACAAAGAAGTTCTTCAGTATGAGGGTGGTGAGACTCTGGAATAGATTGCCCAGAGGGGTTGTGGATGCCCCCTCCCTGGAGGTGTTGAAGGCCAGGATGGATGAAGCCTTGAGCAACCTAGTCTAGTTGAGAGGCATCCCTGCCTATGGCAGCGAGGTTGGATTAGATGATCTCTAAGGTCCCTTCCAGCCTAAGCCACTCTATGACTCTATGACTAATCAAGTTACGTGGTGAGCCTAGCCCTTGTAGGTCTTTATTAAAAATTAAGTAGTGCTATTAGCCTTAAGTATAAATGTTTATTATTTCTGAAATATTAACCAATTATCTGTGAGTCTTAAAGTGCAGACAGTTCTACCACACAGACACCCTGGTAATTACTTTTTCATCTTATCAGTTTCTTTCACCTTAATATAGCATCTCTTTTTCCACAGTTTAGACTTAATGAAAAAGCACCACCGACAGAGACGGTGGTCAAAGAACTGCATGAATTTCCAGGAAGGGTAACATTTATCAAAACATACTGTATGGTTAATGATAGTATGCATGGATAAAGAAGCCTGTAATATATAACAACAGTAAAGTTGGATTAGTGTATCGAAAGTTGTTTGGACAAGATTCAGTTCCATTTTCAAGAGACTTCAATTTCCTTTCACATAAACTCTGTGAAATATTTTATGTGACATGTTTATGACTAGTTGTTTTTATGAATGTTATAATTGCAAGCCCTTATGAAGGCTGAGTATAGACATGACAATTATTAGTTACAGTAGAAGAGAAAAAACCCTCATACCTCAGTTACATTGCACCAGATTACAGCGCTATATGGCATATCCTGTATTACTTGGGATTTTTGCAGCTCCCAATAACTAACACAAAAGGTATACTCAAGTTCAAATGTAAGCAATAGGTATTAAACTTAGAAATTCTCTGACTTACTAGGTTTGCTTTATCGGCACATTATGCAGTCAGACTTCAGAAATCAATCATTAGATTTGCAGTTCACATGCTGTTGATTTATGCTTAATTTTTTTATTAGGAAGAACTCATAATATGCTTTAGAGAAATATTATTTTGTTTCACCTGTGAAGTGTCTTGTTTCACTTTATCATGTAGATAGTTCAAGGTATTTAAGCACTATAATCTGTCCCTGAACATACATTTTTATTAACCAATTGTTGGAAAAACAGAGTCCAGCACTACACAAGTATTGTAAGTCAGAACATAAATAAGAATCACCACCTCATGTGAAGACAATACAATAAAGACGTGTCATCTGTTCTCACATCCTAGATAGAAGTAAATAAAGTATCACAAGACATTATTGCTTCATATACATAAATTGAACTAAACCACATTTATTAATTTTACAGGTAAAAAATCAGACAATGACTTGAACAAGGAAATAGGATGAAATCAAACTGTAAGGCACTCTAAGTTTTTACAGACCAACACAGCTCCATGTACCAGAGAATAACATAAATTACATGCCTAGAGTCCATCAGAACAAGTTCTTATTCACAGAACCACAGAAAATGTTGGTTGGAAGGGACCTCCAGAAGACATCTAATTCAATCTTTTGTATTAGGAAACTGTTGTTTCCTGCCCTTCCACTGTAAGCGGCTGTAACCTGACTGAAGAATATTGTTGACATTTTTCTGACTGCTGCCTGTACATACTACCTTTCATGACTTCTATATATGTCATAGATTCACCAACATTATTTCAGATGTACCTTCTAAATACTGTGTGGAGTTTTTCTCTTTTGGACTCTGATGATTTGTACTGTAGACATTACAAATACATCCAAAATAAAAAGTACAAGCCTAAACAGTATCCTATTTCTGTCTTCCCCTGAAATTCTTTGAAGTGCTTCCCTGGCACATTGATGCATTTTAAACTCTAGAAGTTGTAGATCTTCAAACAGCCTCCTGAATGGCTATATCCTCTATATATCTCCATCTAGACCCTTGGTTATTAACCAAGAAAATCAGATTTTCCTTTCTTAAGTTAATTGCTTATATAATCCAAATTACTTCAAAAAGAAAAGAAAAATTGTTCAAACAAGAGAAGGCTGAAAACATATAAACAGGACAGTAAATTTTCTATGATAGAATTTCATTTCTATCTCAGTTGCTCATTCACATTGCATATAGAATTCATTCCTGCAAGAAACATACCTTCCTATCACATTTCATTTTTTTTCTGTTTATTTTTAACAGTCAAAAGTAGCTGTAATTCACATTCCTCACTCCACTAAACCCCCACAGACCCAGAAAGAAAGAAACGCCTCAATTGAGCCAGACAGGCATTTATATTTATAGTCCAAGTGAAATAACTACATTTTGTTTACACATGAATTTTTAAATTGTTACTGATATCTGGCTCACAAAAATCTAGATTAATTTTGCATGCTAAAAAATCACTTTCACTGGCACTTTATCAAGTGGTTGCATCCTTTTGATGAAGTCTGGGATGCAAATTATTACTTTTTTATTCCATTGAAACATTCCCCTTCAAGTAAAATGGTTGCAACTGCTGATGTTAATAAAAAAATCCACCTAGCTTCCTGAGTCTGCTTTGTGTGGAGAGAATAATAACTTGATCTGATCACAGAACAAACATTACTGTGCACTTTTTCAGTAACTTTACTGTATTGCTTGTAACATCCCTAATAATTAATCACCTCTAAGTCTACTTCTAACTTTCCAACATTCTCAGTATTTTAAAAGTCTTCTATTGAAACAAAAGAAAACATGGCAGAGTATTTCCCTTTATCATCTACATTTTACACTAAAAGATTTAGGATATTATTGACTATCAGCTTTTAAAGGAATACCTATCACACTTATGCATTAAAAACCCTTGAGATTTTTCCTGTTCCCTCTACACAAGTGGACTGATAATAGCAAAACAGTATTCTATTGCTTATTTCCAATAAAGTATTTCTTTTAAATACTTTACCAAAAAAAAAAAAAATTCAAGTGACCATTCTTCACATCAAAATGTGATGTATGTAAAAGCTAATAAAAAATATAATCAAAAATATAGTATCTTCTATTGCAAGATATACCTTCCATGAAGTAGTCTTACTGTCAGGATAGATTTATTGACCACTCATACAAAAAAAAAGCCTTCCTAAATATTTAGTTATACAGCCTCTACGTCACACCATCATGTATAAAACCATCTAGAAAAACAATGTTGAATAAAATTAAGATTACAAAATCAAACACTGTAGTTTTGAGGTGTCAGGATTAAAGTTGTCAGTAAAATTTTAATTCAGGGCTCTTGCATATGTGATTTTTTTTTTTTTTAATAATGTTCATTTAATCACATGCCACTTTCCACAGAAGATCACCACTTCACTCAACATGCAGAATGGCTGACTTTGTGATCCTGAGATAATATTTAGTACTTTGCTTTCTTCAGGGTGTGTGTCTCCCAGATTTTACTTTAGCTCACTCTTTAAATCCCACTCTGAATATAGACTGTTTCATTTTCCCATGGGTGTTTTCCTATGTCACCATAATATAGTAATTTATTTTCAAAATAACAATGTGAAGTGATGTATCTTCACTTTACAGTGTTGATGCACACAGACACTGAAGTCAGAAGTTTTCAATTATTTTAAGTATCTGGTCTGAGATACCTTACACAACTAGTTTTCAAAACCACACCAGAATTACTCTCCAAAGCGCAGCATCTACTCCCTTTGCTCACTAGCGCAGCTGGTCCCAGTACCGTGGTATAAGCCCAAGTACAAACAAAACACCAACAATTAGAGAACCCTTGTGAAAGTCTGGCATAAGGAGCTTGCTAAGCTTCATGACAGGGCTGTAAAGAATTTGGTTCTCCAGGCTTAGAGAGGTAATATCAAGAGAGTATTGCTTCTCCTCCTTGTCTGTAATTGCAAGCTACATTCACTAGTATTTTTTCATTTCTGCACTAACATGGCGGTGAAAGAGACAATAGCTTTATTAATGACAGTGTTGGTTTATCCCTCTCTTCTGTCACAAACAAAAATGTTCATTGGAAAAACAGTCAGCAATCACATAATGAAAGAATGCACCTGAATCTGACACAATACTTCTGCACTGAATTCAGTGCAGAACTGCACTTGCAGTTCAGGGTCCTGCCTCCAAAAACACAAACCCAGGTAACTGACTGTCAGGTGCCAACTAATCCTAGAGGTACTTAAGTTTCATGAGCATCTTTTATAATTTTTTAACTCCAGAGCACCCTAGATACCTAGACCTATGTATGCCTAGTCTTCACAGTCTGGGCAACTCAGCAACCAGCTTATATGGAGGTTCTTGTCACTATCTAGAAGCCATGCTTTTGTCTTCTGACATCTCCAAGGGCTCTGCATCAGCCAGTGCTCTCAGAGTACATTTAATATGCTCCAGAATTATCTGCTTCTCACAAAAAGAGATGCTACAGTCATGAGGGGCTCCTTCTCTGGCTACTTTTAAAACGTATTGACTCCTTTTTCCTTTGTAAATGTCATATAGTCACCTGTCTCCATGAGGTGGCTCTGAGGTGTGCAGCCTAAATATATAAAAATACTTCATTTCACTCTTAACAATGCAATTAAACTGCAGGAATTAAGATGCACCCCCCTTTTCTGACCCATTCCTACTTCTTAGCTCCAGGCAACAAGATGTTAATTGGGCTGTTCAACATGCAAACATTTTGAATCTCATTCCAAAGTACATGATGTTCTTATTGGGTGATTAAGGAGAGGCCAGTGTCTCTGCTTCTGAGATTAATTCTTTATGTATCTTCTCACTACTAGTGTAACATTCTTTTAATTTCTGTAGCACTGTCTGATAATTGGCTTCTTCTTGATAGTTTTAATGGAAAACTTTTCAGCAATTCTAATGTCATGGGCTTAATAAGAATAATAACATATTAAAAAAAAAATCCTCAGTTTTCTCTGTAGCTCCATTTACTTTCATAAAAAGTTCAAATTCTTATATTCATCTCTTTCAGATGGCTGCTGCATGCTTGGAGAGTTCAACTTTCAACAGGTTCTTACAGTGTTTCCGCACTTTTTTTTTGACTGAATATTTCTCTTGAAAGAACTTTCTTCACATGTTTTCACTTCTAGTATCAGGTAAGCTTCACAGTTGGTGGTGAAGAACTGTTTATCATAATTAAGTCTTTTGTACATTCAGATTAAACTGCAAAAATTTAGACAATCTTTAAAATGGATAAAAGGATGTTTATATTAAATGGTTCCCTAATGTCAGAATATCTCCAAGAACAAGCTCAACTGGAGCCAGTACTGTCATGTTACAACACTTACATACACACAGATATAGAATCATAGGATGGTTTCGGTTGGAAGGGAACTTTAAAGCTCATCCAGTTCAACACCCCACTGCAATGACCAGGGACATATTCAACTAGATCAGATTGCTCAGAGTCCAGTTCGATCTGACTTTGAATGTTTCCAGGAATGGGGCCTCTACCACTTCTCTGAGCAACCTGAGACAGTTTTTCAACACCCTTATTGTAAAAGTATTCTTCTTTATATCTAACCTAAATCTATCTTCTTGTAGTTAAAAATACCACTCCTTATCCTATTGCAAAAAGCCCTGCCCAAAAGATTGTCCCCAGCTTTCTTATAGTCCCTCTTTAAGTATTGAAAAGCTGCAATAAGGTGTCCCCAGAGCCTTCGCTTCTCCAGGCTGAACAACCCCAACTCACTCAGCCTGTCTTCATAGGAGAGATGCTGCAGGCCTCTGATCACTATCCATATATCCAGCTTTCCTTGCACGCTTAATGGAGGTTGATGCCTCGATGCTAGATGCCAATGTAGAATTCAAATGTTAAAATATAAGGCCACCGTAAGTTTTTAGTTGTGCGACTGCTTTGTTAGTAGTTGGATATGGATATGGATATCGATATGAGTTGAACGAAGGTCACTCAAGCAGCTCCAAGTGTGGCAGGTACCCAGTTGCTCAGTTTTTTACTTCACAGGCTTCATAATGTTTTTCAGCATAGTTTTGCCTGTAATTTTTTAGTTTTTTAAAATGTGTAGTGACTTCCTCCTTCCCTGTTATTTCATAATGTTATTTTGATGCTTTTATTGCCCCTGTCCTGCTGATGATCTGGCCTAGACTATGCATGGAATGCTGTCAAGGGAGCCCATAGGTATATGTGGAAACTTTTGTCCCCCCATCCATAAATAAGAATGGGATGCTTTTCACAGATATTTGACAGTAGCAGAAAACAGAAAAAAAAAAAAAAATCAAGATTAAAAGCATGGCCAAATCTGAGTAGATTTTAATGGGATCGGCAAAAGAATACATCTGACTCAATTATATTTTGGAAAAATTCAAGTCTTTGCTTCAATGTAAGTGGACTCTTTATGCAGAAATGATCACAGAAAGGATCACCACATTCATTTTTAACAGGGGAAAAAAAAAAAAGTTCATTTATTTCTTAACAAGGGAAAAACATAGCTTCATTTTCCAGGGTGACTGAATTCTCAGTTCCATACCCACCCTTGTTACACCTTCCTATCTTAACTTCCTTTTGTCATGCCTCATACCAGAAAAAAACAGACAAATTTGGGCATTCAGAATGCAAAAATGTCAGACCAGGTGTTAAACTGTGGAACCATAAGTACTGGAAAACAACACCTTACTAAAGTGACAATAAATATTTATAATTATAAGGAAACCTGTTAGAGAACAGTAAGATATCCTGTAGCTTAACATGGATACTAAAAGAGATAAGAAACTTATGCACTTTTTTATTCTTGTTTTATATCTACCTCAGTCTACAAAAAATACTGGTGCTTAGAATAAAAACTGTGATTCTAAGAATTAATACAGTAAGCAAAATGGTGATTTTTTCCTATGCAGTAGCACAAAGCTGACCTTAAATGGCTATGGCAATTTTTAGTGATCATAGCTTATTTCTGCATGCATTTGAAATAATTTTTTTCTGGGTCAAATAAATACACATATATATATAAATACATTTGTACGTATTTAAAATTTATAAATCAGGTGACAGGTAAAATTTAAAAAATTAATTACTTAGTGTCAAGCTATTAACACAGAGGGTTAATCAAAACCTATGAGCTGGATTCTTGTGTTTTTCATTAGGTCCTTTGCAATTCAGTATTTTTTGTCATCTTTTCCAAAACTGAAACATTCTCTTGGGAGAGCAATGCTCATACTAATGTGTGAATTTTCCTCAGAGAAGTTATTATTTAGGGATCTCAGTATAACTGGTATCACCTTCACTACTTTGGCCTAAGAATTTCCTTTCTGCAACATGTAGAAATATTACATGGATGAAGCCAAACATTTTTTGATTGCCCTTTCATCTTGACAGATGCACTGCAGAAGCACGTAAGTGGCACCTACTGAGAACAGTAATGGACTGATTTTCCTGGATTTTAAATCTTGACAGAGCATTCAGAATCTGGATTCAGATGAAGACCATGAAAAATGTACAAATGCAGACGTCTCACTTGATAAGGTAATAATAATAATAATAAAGAAATCACTTGCCAAGCATCTTTTGAATAGTTTACCTGTATTTCTCACTTCAAAGAATTAAGAATCTCAATTTCATAATTCTAACTGACTGGACAAAGGAACCCTCTTATTACTGTACGTTGTACTTATTAGGTATCTTGAAACTCATTTTGGCCAGTGTGTAATCATGAATTATATTGAAAATGATCAATATATAATCACAAAGCCAATGATCTGTACTTGTCCTGGTTTTGTATATCTCCAGTGTTAAACAGAAGTCTACAATTTGTCAGTAAAGGTTCATGCCTGTGTGTGGCTTTAATGAAAGAAAATTCACTTAAGTGATTGACTTCATAGTAAAGTTCCCCATGAAAAGCATTCTGCTTAGTTCTAGGCAAAGATCGCCTGGATATGGTAGCATCTAGCTGGAGGCTGACAGGGAGAGGGAGCCTCTTGTTCACACACATTTCCTCTTGTATCCATGATCCCAAGATTGAGAGGTTTTGTTTTTGGAACAAGATGATAACCACTATGAGAATGAGAGGTTCACAGGCAGATGCATACTGTGGGAGAAATGTGTGACGTGACATGAGATGAGATGAGATGAGATGATGATATCTGGTATCAGAGTTGGTGGATAATTTGTTTAATCATGACACTGTAAACAATTCTGGAGGCCCCAGTATTGATGTTTTGATGTAACCCTTTCGGTATCTGCCTCAGGATAAGTGACAGGAATGAAAACAACCTGTGTGGAGATTGGAGCAGGGAATAGGGATCAATCCTGCATCCTGAATGCAGTCATGAACCATGAAAACACCTATATGGAGGGTAACATCATAAATCCACATCTACTGCTAGGAAAATACTTTTATCTGACCCATTAATCTTTTTCCCTGTTCCTCAACGACTAGATCCACAAGCCACATTTCTAAGATAGCCCTTCAAAGACTCTAAATCTGGCACATGAGTCAGGGAATCAGAAAAGCACTGTGGTACAGGGGTAGGAGAATGATCAGTGATGGTATCATAACAGAAGGCCAAGAGAAAGAGAGACACAGCCCTGGAGGTCCCCAATAACATTGTTCACAACCAAGATGGCAGACCAGAGTTATGTTCTTGGAATATACTGGGATTGGTCATGAGAGTGTCACCTATATAGCTCCTCAGTGCCCTGGCAGGGGCCAAGCAGGAATAAAAATTGGGACCAGATCATTTAATTTCATTAAGTTGTTGCCACCTTCAATTATCATTTAGCACAGCAGATGTCATCATCTTTTTCCTACATTCAGTTTGACTGAGAAGAAATTTTATGTGTGTGCAGAGTCTACTGTCCATAATTCAATTTATAATGTATGCCTAAGTAGGAATGCATAAATAAAGCCTTGGTTATGAAAAATTGGCAGGACTGTTTTGGTGAAGCCATCTAGTGAAATACTGGATGAAATTTTCCTTCTTCTGAGATAACAATGGTAGCAATTTGGTGTGTTTCATATCCATGTAAATTACAGCTATTATTTTATCATCTGCCAAGATTTCCTTTATAGCTATGAAAAGTTCCTGTGTCATTCTGCCTGAATTCAGTGAGTAAAGTAGCCTGGATTTGGTGTGGGCAGACACCAAAGGGAAAAAGATTCAAGGCTATGTTTTTGTGGTAGTCACAGCTGAAATTTAGACAGCTGAAATTCTGAAAGATGACAGACAGACAGACTGGTTGAAATTTCAGATGATGTATTAGAATGAACAACCTTATATTTTTCCATTTCTAACTTTAGTGATTTTACTAAAAACAAACAACAAAGCATATAAATAATGGATACTCAGAGCACCACTGACTCATGTAGAGCTGGGAGAATTATTCATCGTAAATAAATTATAAAATAAATTTTTCCTTTTTTGTTGGCAAAATGTCTGGAAGAGTTCATAATTTTCTCAGATTTATTTATCTGAAATGAATCAATTATTTATGTGATTCATTCATGGCTGTATCTTATTCTGAAAGATTTTAATTGAAAATCTGCAAGAATAGGAAATTATAGGGTCATAATTGACCAAATATTTAACTAAATTTTTTCTGCTCTAGATGAGTGAAATTTCAGCTCTAGTTTCCAGATATTCATGAATGTGAATTTTAAAATCTTTCTTCAATATTTGCTTGTAAGTTCTATATATCAATGAACATTCCTATCAGTACATCTCACTATTAAAAGTACTTGAAGAAAACAAACAAGTATTGAAGGAATTTTTTCCAGGAAATAATGCTGAGCTAGACTTTCAGTGATAATGATTTTTTTTTAGAATCAGATAATCATAGAACTGATCATGGAAGAGACCTTTAAGATCATTGATTCCAGTCATTAACACAACACTGCCAAACCCCCCACTAAACCAGGTCTCTAAGTGCCACATCTGCATATCTTGTAAATACCTCCAAGGATGGTGACTTAACCATTTCCATCAGAAGCCTGTTCCAGTGCTTGACGATACTTTCAGTGAAGAAGTTTTTCCTGAAATCTAAGTTACACCTCTCTTGGTTGAACTTGAGGCCATTTCCTGTTGTCCTATCACTTTTTAGTTGGTAGAACAGACTGACACCCACCTTGCTACAAACTCCTTTTGTGTAGTTGTAGAGTGATAAGGTTTCCACTGAGCCTCCTTTACTCCAGACTAAACAGACTCCAGTTGCCTCATCTGCTCCTCAGAAGACTTGTGCTCTAGACTCTTTGCCAGCTTCATTGTCCTTTGGACGTGCTCCAGCACTTTGATGTTCTTGTAGTGAGGAGCCCAAAACTGATTCCAGTATTCAAGGTGTGGTCTCACCAGTGCCTAATACAGGGACATGATCACTGCTTTAGTCCAGCTGACCATGCTATTTCTGACACAAGCCAGGATGCTGTTGGCCTTCTTGGCCACACTGTTGGCTCATATTCAGCCAGCTGTCAACCAACACTCCCAGGTGCTTTTCCGCTGGGCAGTATTATGTCCAGTTCTGGGCTCCCCAGTTCAAGAGAGAAAGGGAACTACATAGAGAGAGTCCAGCAGAGGGTTATGAAGATGATTAGGGGAATGGAGCACCTCTCCATTCCCTGTGATTGAGAGGAAAATGGAAGAAAGGCTAAGACACTTGGGGCTGTTTCGTCTGGAGAAGAGAAAATTGAGAGGGGACCTTATAAATGTTTATAAATATCTGAAGGGTGGGTGTCAAGAGGATGGGGACAGACTCTTTTCAGTGGTGCTCAGTGATAGGACTAGGGGCAATGGGCACACACTGGAACACAGAAGGTTACATGTGAACGTGAGGAAAAACTTCTTTACTGTGAGGGTCACAGAGCACTGGAACAGGCTGCCCAGAGAGGTTGTAGAGTCTCATTCTCTGGAGAGATTAAAAACCCGCTTGGACATGATCCTGTGCAACCTGCTCTACATGAATGTGATTTACCAGGGAGATTAGACTAGATGATCTCCAGAGGTCCCTTCCAGTCCTTACCGTTCTATGATTCTGTGAAATGGATACTAGAGAGAATGTGAAGGGATGTATACTCTATCCCATATCCATATGTTTCATTAATCCAATAGCTTTGAATCCTAGAAGATGAAAAAGGCAAGTGACCAGACTCACATATTCTGGCTAAATATCATCATCCACTGCCAGTGTTAGAGACAAGGTATGGTGTAGGACGCCAGTCTCAGTAGAATGTTTTTCATGTTCTTGTAGCATTTCAAACTTTTCTATTATGTCCACTTTCATTTTGTACATTTCTACTCAAAATTAACATTGGTTCCCTACATATCATCAATCAGTTTCTTGTGATCAGGTAGCATGAGGCAGAGATTATTAAAATTTCTGTGCCTTTACAAAGCAGGACAAACCCTTATATCTTCATATGTTCCTTAAAGATCTTGTAAATCTTAAAGATTTACTGGGACATATTAATTCCACATCCCCCCCCCCATACAAACTCTGTACAGTTTCACAGTCTCAGAAGACTCTGGATCTTGAGTTGTTAATTCTGACGTTTGTGAAAGATGAAGTATTAATTTTGTTCAGTGAGCAATTTCTGTCCTTAGGGATTGTCTCATCCTGTGTTTCATTTGTGGGAAATGGGAACTGCACATGAACAAGTTCTAACCATTGTTCATGCACTGATGTAGCTCCACCTGAGGCAGCAAAGAGAGCAGACCAGAGGAATTCTGAATGAACAGTATTCTTTCAGAGAACATGAGAACATGAGTCTGTCACTATTGAAATGTACCTTAAAAGCATGATCAGATCACCTGGAAGTTCTAGGAAAAAAAAATTGTGGACCAAAGCAATGGTGTAAATAATTTGAAGTCTCACCCATCCCAAAATTTCTAACTTATCAGAGGAACACAGAATTCACAAATTGACATACTTCTGAACAAAACAGAAAAAAAAAAAAAAAAAAAAAAAAAAAAAAAAAAAAAAACCAAAAACCAAATTTTTTCTACTTTACCTAGGAATGA
>JAAGNO010006845.1:25238-35372 GCA_033439905.1 Ceryle rudis
AAAAAAAAAAAAAAAAAAAAAAAAAAACACAAAAAAAAAAAAAAAAAAAAAAAAAAAAAAAAAAAAAAAAAAAAAAACAAAACCAAACACCAACTTTTTTCTACTTTACCTAGGAGTGAGGAGCTGATTGCATTGTTCTGTTTTTTGCCTGTAAAACATATTAATGACTTTGCTACTCAGGCTGCAAGAAAAACATAGTTCCTTTCCCTCCTTAGCCATGTGTTATATTATCATGTCTCTGGCAGCGAAGCCCTGAATGCAAGCCTCAAACAATAACACTTCAACACAATTCAGGCAGTTACATAAATTTATTTTCTTGTCAGAGAGATGTTTTTAGTTTAAGGCATACATTTAGGCTATGAAGCAACTGAGATGATCTCTCTGTGTTTATATTTCTTCAGAGAGACACTGTAACAAACTTTCAATACACAGGTCAAGCATCAAGGGCAGTTACACTAGGTTGTTGGCATTAGTCTTCTGGGTACAAAAGAGAACACTTACTCACTTTGAACATGGAAGAGATGAAGCAGACTTTAAATCAGCATGCATTAGAGGTTAGTTCAATGTGAATGAAGTATAGGACTATACTACTGGTCTATAAATGGAGGGAAACACGTAAGGACAGAAAAAAGTGAAAAAAATAAAACAAAACATAGTGTCTGCACAGATGATGATACAAGTGAGAGGAGAAAAATTTTAAAAGGTTGAAAACTTTTACTGAAACTGTAAACAAACAGTGTAGATTAAATTATGACCTTGTGTAAAATATCATGTTAACAAGAGAAGTAAACAAATGAAGTAGATCCTTGCAATGCATCTTCCTCTCCAGGCACTTTGCTTATTCATCACCATCAAGAGGGCTTCAGGCAGAGCAATAGAAGCAGGACTGTAAATACCTGGGAAAATAGTAATGAAATCTGAATGTAGAATCCAGGTGGTTTTAGTGTTCAGTGAAAACTGATGAGGCTTTTCAGCATGCCTGGACATAATTTTAGAATTAGATCTCTAAATTCTGATTTATCTCTTTTCTAATTAGATGACTAAATTGCATTTTTGTTCTTGGATGGAATGATTTCAGAGGCTTCCCTTGTTTCTCTAGTGTTCTTTGTTCCTCACAAGTTGACATATGATATACTTCTAGAACTGGAAGTAATGTACTTAGTCCGGAGGTAAACAGGATGCTTGAATCTTTATTTCAATGAAATTTAGATAAATATTTTCTTCAGACCTTGAAGTCTAGTAATATCTTTATATTCATGGCTCTACAGATGTACCTGTATATATCTATCTTTTTGAGGCGATAGTCAAGATCTTCTTTCAGAAATCTTGCAACGTGTTACAGGAATCTTATAAGTCTAAGGTTCACCAAGAAAGTCTCAGTGTTAACAATTTATTCACTAATGACGTATTAAGCCTCATATAAGGACTAAAATCCTGTATAGTACCTGCAGTGAGATTCTACCTATTTGGAGAACTAAAGTGTTATTTTTAAGTGACACATCATCTGTGAATACACTCTTTGCTCATGGTTGAATTCACCTTTGAAGACTATAAAAACTTCTGTTATTAGACCAAAGAGAATTATAGAATAGTTTGGGTTGGAAGGGACCTTTAAAGTTCATCTAGTCCAACCACCCCCTGCAACAACCAGGGACATCATCAACTAGTCCAAGTTTCTCAGAACACAGTCCAATCTCACCTTGGATGTTTCCAGGAATAGGGCGTCTACCACCTCTTTGGACAACCAATTCCAGTGTTTTAACACTCAACATAAAAACTTTCTTACTTATTTCTAGTCTAAATCTCCCCTCTTTTAGTTTAAAACCATTGCTTCTTGTCCTGTCACCAACAGGCCCTGCTAAAAAGATTGTCCCCGTGTTTCTTATAGGCCCTCTTTAAGTACTGAAAGGCTGCAATAAGGTGTCCCCGGAGTATTCTCTTCTTCAGGCTGAACAACCTCAACTCTGTCAACCTTTCTTCATAGAGATGTGTTCCAGCCCTCTGATCATTTTTGTGACCCTTCTCTAAACCCACTCCAACAGGTCCATGTCTTTCCTGTGCTGAGGACTCCACAGCTGGACACAGTGCTCCACATGGGGTCTCACCAGAGCAGAGGAAAGGGGCAGAATCACTTCCTTCAACCTGCTGGTCATGCTTCTCTTGATGCAGCCCAGGATACAGTTCACTTTCTGGGCTGTAAATGCATATGGTCAGCTCATGCCTATCTTTACACCCACCAGTATATCCAAGTCCTTCTTAGCAGGGCTGCTTTCAAGCCTGTCATCCTCCCAGCCTATATCGATAACTGGGGTTTGCCCCAACCCAGGTGCAGGACATTGCACTTGGGCTTGTTGAACCTCATGAGATTCACATGGGCTCACTTCTCAAGATTGTCCAGGTCCACCTGGGTGGCAGTCTCTCCCTCAGGCATGTCAACCACACCACTCAGAGTGGTGTCATTTGCAAACTTGCTGAGGGTGCACTTGATCTTACTGTCAATGTCACTGATGACAATATTAAACAGTACTAGTCCAATATGGATCTCTGAGGGGCACCACTTGTCCCTGATCTCCATCTGGACGTGGAACCATTTACCACTATCCTCTGGATGTGACTATCCAACTAATTTGTTATCTACCAAACAGTGCACCCATCAAATCTGTATCTGTCCAATTTAGAGAGAAGGATGTTGTGGAGGACTGCATCAACCTTACAGAAGTCCAGAGAGATGACATCGGTAGCTCTTGTGATGTGTCCAGTGGTGACCATTCCTGTACAAATAGGCTCTGCTTTCACTTGCCTCTCCAACAACACAGCACAGACAGTTGATTTATATGCAAAACTAATTCTTCTTACTACATTCTTACCTATATACTTATTGTTAACTAAGCAACATATATAAATTTTGAGTGTCCCTATGTGGGATTTTCACATAATACCTCTTCCCATATAGCAGGCATTTTTGTGTTAAAAAAAAAAGAAAAGAAAAATTACTTTTTATCCTTCTGTAAAATATATGACAGTGATGCTTTAATTAAACTAGCTCAGCTATCATGAATGAAGCTGCTCTATTTGGATTTGTTAAGTGAAGGAAATTCATCATGATAGTGTTCTTAGGTTAGCCAATGGACCAAAATACAAAATGAAAGGTGCCCAAGACAGAAAGTTATCAAAAGCTCAAAGCTGAAGATCTGAAATCATAAAAGCAACTTCTTTCATAAAGTTCAGCTCCACAACTTCTCAAGTTTGGCACCTAGATCCGGGGATGGAATTTACAAGGTCAAATGAAGGATTTGAAACTCCTAAACACATAATTTAATTAGGTAATGTGAAGTGAATGGATTGTGATTCATAGTAAACAACATGTTGAGCACAAAGGTATTTAAACTAGCTAATACAAAACAACAAAAGAAGGATCTGTCTAAAACTCTGCCTCCTTCAAGGAAGCCTATGTTGCTGACTTGAAACCCAGCCAGTTTTTGCATAGCAGCTCACTGGCTCAAGATCTTGCCTGTGAAATGGAAAACTTCCTTAGTCAGTGTGATGTTTTTACACATTTATATACATTATGCATGTATATAGGTATAATCTCACCACCAGCTAATCTGGTGTTATGGATAAAAATTTTCCCTAGTTAGTGAAATACTCTGCAATTCTTAATGCAAAATTCATAAGCAGAGAAAAACTATGAGACTGAACACGCATGACCTGGCTTAGCAAGCAGTAAGTTGGTTTGAAAAGCAATTTTTTAAGTATTATGAAACATATAACAAAATCAATTGCCTGCACTTAGAAATGTTAGGCTCTGGCGTGCATTTGTACATTGGTTCACTTGGTCCTGTAGTTATATGAATAGTGAGACAATTTCTTCACAAGATTACCATCTGCCCTCAGCCTCAAAGCAAATGGAGCACTTCTCGGTGTTAAAAATGACGGCACAGCTGCCAACATAGTAGCAGAAATCACAATATAAACACTAAAAAGAAAGGACACAAACAGGAGTACATATGTGTTTGAATCAAACCACCTATGGTGGAGAGCTTATTTGCACAAAGGGAATATGTAAAGTGTTTCGGTGAATAGAATTGAAAAGGATTACAGTCTGCCAGGGTGCCAAGGGAAGTTTGTGAAACATTTCAAGTCCTATAGGGCTAGGATCATAACAACTGAAGAGGATTTTAATGTCATGCTTCAGGGAGTAAAGAAGTTAGATAAGTTGCCCCAAGATACGTGTATCCCATAGGAGAAACCACTCTATCCTATGACAGAGGATGGAAATTAAGTTTAATAGGCTCACAGCTCTGGAAATTGTATCATTAGGAGAGGAAAAAAAAAAAGGAAATAAGTCTACAAACTTGTCATTCTATGTGGAAAAAAAAGAAAAAAAAAACCCACAAACAGAGCTCATATTTATACATAGATCTGAATTAAAGTGAAAAAAATATTTGTCATTGTCAGGAAGGGAAAGGGAAATTGTTGGAGAAATGGTGGACATCATTTGTTAGTCTAAGTTTGATTAATAGGGAAGTTCAAGTGGAGTGCTTAAAAAACTAGACATCTTTTCAACACTGCTGTGAAAAGCATTTTTTTAAATTGATCTCTAACACATCAACAACAACATTTCAGCTCAGGACACCTATAATCCTAATATTTAATTTCTTTGTTTAATAGTCTGTATATATATATTCAGAATGTTCCAGAATCCTAATATGGCAGGTATCTCTTACTTTTGTACTTGATTAGGAATAAATGTGAAAGACTGGACCTTTAAGAGGTTTTATCAAGAAGTTGGAGCTGATTATTATACTGACACTCCTGGTATATAACACTGATTGGGTAGAAAAAAGAGACCCTGTTACCTTCCCTGGCTAAGAAGGATTTCTGATAAAACATAGATTTCCCATATGAGGTGATAATTTAAAAATAGGATTATATATTTACCACGTATAGTTTTCTACGAATGAAGCACTGACATCAAACACAGTAGTTGTTGGCTCATTTAAGGTTGACTTCTTAACATGGACTTGCCACTCAGTATGAAAGAATAGATTTAAGAGCTGAGCAGTAAAATTCAAAAATTTTCCATGCATATGGAAAAAAAATAAAGGTGAGTTGAACCATTCACAAAATATCATATATTATTTACTATATTTTATAGCACAATGTTAACCTAAGCCATAAAATATAATGATTTGGACTACAAAAGTGTCAGCACGTTTTAATTTTCATTCAAAAAATACTAATACATACCATTTTTAACTTTTGGTTTAGTGTTTTGTATTTAAAGTGCAGGAATTTGTTGTAAATTGCTATAAAAAATTTGAATTAATTTCTAAAATAAAACCAAATTATTTCCTTCTGACCCCCTCAACCATCTCCTGGCTCCATAAAAGGAGTTTCTTTTATTGAACTACTCATGAAAAATATAGTCCTTTTCCAAAGTAAAATTCTCTGCAGTGATGTGCCAAGTGATCTGATCATGAGGGAGCGGGGTAACCATGGAGTTTGTTTTCCATCTGCTTCATAACTACACTGCTTATAGTTCATGTTTTTAGCCTGCAGCTACCATGAAACCTTTTTCAGTGTGTCTGACAGCCAAATCGGTTTTTCTGTCCTTGGTCTCCAAAGCAGCAGTGGTTGGTTGTAGCCTTTCTGATGGGTAAGTGGTCTCAGGCATAACACCTTGTGCCAAATTGAAGCTAAAGTACTGTACAAGGTGAAAATCAATGTGTGGAGGGGAGAGAGAGCAGTAGAAGCTGTCAGATGCCATTTCTGACAAGCACTTTCGGCTGTAAAGGAAAGACAGGCCTCTCATAAGATGGAAAATTGTGGCCCCAAATCTTTGTTTACTACATGTTCTCATTTTTGGCCCCCAAGAAAAGTAATTGAGGCAGCTTGTTTTTTCTTAACAATGAGCAGAATCACATGAAAATTTTATAGTGACAGAGGCCTTTACTCAGAGATCTGATAAAAAATAATAAAGCAATAACTAAATGTCTCAGAGATTTTTGGAATACAAATAATGAAAAGAACAAGAAGCAGGGAAGGAGGACTTTGTAGATTGACTTCTAACCAACAGGAAAGAACTAAATGAAAATCTGAAGATGAAAGACAATTCTGATGAGACTGGCAACAAAATGACAAAATTAATTATTTTTTAAGAAAAACAGTATATTAAGACAAAAAAAATTATGAAAGTAGACTCAAATAAATTCAGAGCTTTGTAAATAAACTTTTACGGAAAATTAATCTAATGAGGTAAAAAATTAGTTCTGAAATTAGTTATTGGTTTTAAAATTATAACAAGGTCAGAAGTGTAAATTACATTGTGGCAGATGAAGATAGTGAAATTACTGATAGTGAGTTTTTCAATCACTTAAAATTTAAGAATCAAGAATAGAGTAGTAGGAACTAGGTAATTTATGAAGGAGCTTAAAAGAATAGTTGGAGCATGAGGAAAAGAATAGAAGAGACAGGGTTTGTCCCTTGGCTCAAACAGATGACTGCTGGCAAGAGACATAAGTAGTAATTATGGCAGCAAAAGGACTGGCTGTTTCTCAAGGGAGCAGGAAGCTATCAACATATGATATCAAGAAGCTAAAAGTAAATTTCATGTCTTTTTTGCTCCAGTCTTCATTAAAAGGGTCAAGTTCAGTCAATCAGGCAATGCAGTTAATACTCATGACAAAAAGATGAGTCAGGCTATAGAAGTGTAGGAACAAACCCAAGATAGCTACAGTTATTTACACAATTTTAAGTCAGCTGAACATGCCCATTTTCACTCCAAAATATATAAAAAAATAATTTTGTTAATGTCAGAGGCATTAGAAGTTCTTCTGGAAAACTTGTGACAATAAATGAAGTTCCAGAAGGCTAAGATAGGACAAGTAATATACACCTTTAAAAGTGCAGGAGGAAAATAGGAATTACAAGCAATGAGTTTAACTTCGCTTGAGTCACAAAATTTGTAGAAAGAGGAAAGATAATATGGACACAAACAGAAGCTGACATAGTAGTCAAATGTGTCTCATGTTCTTCTACAAGATGAGGAGCCTTTCTGCGTGGTTAAGATGTAGTGTCTTGATGTCAAAAAATTACACACAGTTGTAAAACAGCAAACCAGGAACTAGAATGTGCTGAAATATTTTTGAAAATTGTATTTTCTCTAGTGAATCAGAAGAGGGATAAGTAGGTGTCCTTTCCCAGAATATATAAGGCCTCAGCCAGAGTGGCCTCCTGTCTCCAGTATGGGACATTATTCAAACAAGGCTTACAAGGAGAAGACAATGAAGACCAGTAACAGGTCTGAGAGATGGTACTTAAAATGAATCTTTGAAACACTGGGGTTGTCTAGTTTGAGGAAAATATACAGAGTAATAAGTATCTGCTGTTCAAATGTGAGTGAGAAGAGCAAATGACTAAGTTGTTCTCCACACCGCGTGTGGGTAAGGAAGAAATGAAGGCTTTAAACCAGGAGAACAAATTTAGCTCCAGGCCAGGAATAAAACTTCCTAGCGAGAAGACCACAAAAGAGCAGGAATAGGTTTCCCTATGAGACAGTAGAAATATTAGTTTTTAAAATCACATTAGGCAAACATTTTCAAAACCATAAGTGAGGTTAAACCAGCCTGAGATCAAGGAAATGGGCTGGATAACTTCAATTTCCTTGTACATCTATCTGCCCAACTGCTGAGGGGCGGGGGGGGAGGGATGACTCAGACAGGAGGGAAAAACAAAAACAGTTCAAGGTGGAATGAGAAGATGGGTACAATTTATCACTGTGCAAAAAGCAAATACCAGATCTGTGTAACAGGAAGGTTTCCCTTAAATCCCACAGATTAAGTAGTGCTTAAACACTGTACTAGAATTAGACTGACTTTCAGAACAGGAACTTTCCTGCCTCTTCCAAATCACAGTGAACCAAAACCTCTGACTTTGTCTCACTATTTTAATTTAATCATGTTTACTATGGTAGTGTCATGAACTAACCAAGACCAAAGCCCTGCTATGTTAGATATTGCATAAGAACAGAAGAGTGGGTGGTTCCTGCATGAGAGAGGTTTCTGTTCAGAGGTATATGCAATATGTTCTTCCTGCACTCCTAATGGTAATGCTTATTTACATGAAGGTGGAGTTTTTTATCTTTGAGATCTTTGAAGATATATAAATATGTGTTTCTATCAGTAAAGATACATTACTTTATATCTGAAATCTCAAGGAACAGTTTTGTTATCACTCTAATTTTCAGTCATTGTTTTCTACAATGAGAATTCTAAAAGTTGAACTGTTTGAGGACCATTTTAAACAGGTCAGCTTTTGTGTGTTTTGATGTTTGTGGTATTAGTATTTTAACCATTTTCTCTGTGAAAAATGTCTTTGCACTTGGAAACAGATTCTACCAATTTGCAGTTACCAGTACTTCACGGAACTAAGTACAACACCTGTATCACCCTAGAAATTGCTGTCTGTCATTTCTGAATTACATTACCTGTATCTTCCATTTCCAGTCTGAATCTGATTTTGTAAGGCAATACAGTTTTAATCTGGTTCAAATGTCATCCATGTCTATTTTCAAATATTCCATATGTTTAATTTGAGCTAAATAAAACAACCTTTCACATGAAGAACATATTGCATGAAATAACTATATGGGTTTCAACTCTCTTAAACCTAATTGCTTTATCTTGATGTTTTTCAAAACTGTCCACATACTTTGAAATTATTGGAGTGGGTTTCCTAAATTGTTGGAATTTTTAAGTATATTCTTTCAACATAGTTTTGCTGGAGCATGGATGAAATGAAAGCAACATTACAGCATTAGAGAAATGATGATCATGCGGTAGATGTATTTGCAGTGTGAATGAAACAAATATGTAAATGTTGTGTGCCCTTTTCTAGTGAATCCATCACAAAATAATATTATGTACATGACTTTTGTCTCATAATAGATGAGAAAACATGTCTATTAAAAAAAAAAAGTAATTATTGCTATATGTGGAATTTCTGTTATAAATGACATTGTATTAATCCCAAGGGGTTTTTCTCACAGTGTACGTTGTCTGTTTGAGTAACTATGATGTGATCTTCCTTCTCCTGTTTCTTCGAAGAAGTGATGATTTATGACATCTAAAAGTCATTGTTGATCTAACCTCCACATTATACAGTTTATTTTAAAAGATTTTTAGCATTTTCCCATTACAGAAAATTAATAACTTAAGCTAATATTAATCAAGGAAGATCATATTTTTTTATGTTAAACTGACAATTTAATTCTTTTACAGAGTGTTGTAGCTGCATTTACTCTACTTCTTGATGTATGAATTTTATGTTGTTTTTCTCTTCTGCTTTTCTTCAGCCCCTTTGTAATCAGCAGTCTGAATTTCTGCAATATTATAAATGGCTATTTTCTGTTTGTCAAGCTTTGTTTGTGCTTCTTCTCCCAGTCTTAACATTTTTCTTGATAACTTTCCTACTTGCAATAGAGATTAAACCATCAATATATATCTTCTGGGTTCATTTATTTGGCTTTATGAATATGTATACTTTCCTTAAGTTAAGTGAGGCAATTAATGAACCTAATTCACTACACTGCTTACCACTGGTCTTGTTTTAACCTTTGTTGAGTAAGGATGAACTGAAGCATTTGTGCAGTTGTCCATGTGCTTTAGTGATTTATTGAAGCAGGATATGTGTGCAAAAATTAACTGAAGGTGTAACTGCAAGAGAAAGCTTAGTTTTCCACTGTGACATCTATGCAAGTAAATTCATTATACCATTAGAAAAGCCATGAGAGATATGACCTGTGTATTATATTAATGTTATGTGTTTGATAGTGTATGAATGTAAACAGTAACAAGGTAGTTGCAAAAAAAAATATATTCTGAAGTAAAGCTTAGTATTTTGGAAAAAGGATTTCAAGTGGAATTTCAGATTAAAATATTTTAATTTTTTATTTCCACAGTCAACACTGAAAAAACACATAAAATATTGCTTTTTTTTTTTTTTGATTGACAGCTTAATTTTAAGGCTTGTAACTTAATGTGTTCATTACCTTACAATAAACTCATTAATCCATGCAATTCATTTATAAAGCTCAAAATCTCACCAAGGCTTGTTCTTATAAAAAGAAGGTAG
>JAAGNO010006845.1:37682-65729 GCA_033439905.1 Ceryle rudis
TCGCCGTCTTTAGTGTTCCACATTTCAGTTTTTCAACTTTACTGAAAGGCACCTTGTTTTTTCGGGATCAATCTTTTCACTTTTTTTTTTTTTTTTTTTTTTTCCTCCCCCCCCCCCCTATTTGATGAACCTTGAGGCTGGACAGCTATTTACAGCTTCTATATTTCATATTTATTTTTTGTTATGTATTCTTGTCTCATGTAATGTGGGTAGTTTCTACTAATCCGGAAAAGAAAATAAAAATAGGCAGATGTAATTCACTTAGGCAGGCAGGCAGGACGTTAGTGAGTAAAGCAGTTTTGGCATAGGACAGTGTTCAAGTGTAACAACTCAGGGTTAATTTAAAACCCAATTTAGAGAGTAGTCAGATCACAATTTATGATGTGTCTAAACAGATTGGCTTGGGAGTCTGTACTAATTTTGCTATGCTTTTCCAAAAAGTGGTTCACCCTGGAACCTAGTAAAAGTGCAGTCTGTCGCTGTACCCCACCTAGCATGATTCCCTGATAAACAAGTGTCTATTAGTTTGCCATTTCGTCATGACAAGGACTACATGCCTTTAAAAAAAAAAAAAAAAAAAAAGGTCTGATTATTAAACTTATAATCCTTGGTTCATTTTGAAAAGTCTGTTTAGGTCTCACATAAACAAATTAGCAGAAATACAGCTGGAGACATCCCTTTATAATAGCCCTGCTTAGTATTACCACTTTTTACTTCAGATCATCACTTACATTCATTTCCACTATAGTGGCCAATCTCAATAGCTCATCATCTCATAAAGCAAAAAATTCAAAACTTTTTTATATATTTCAACACCAAAACTTCAGGTTGTTTGTTTGTTTGTTTGTTTTTTACAAAAGGCAATCCTGGATGCCACTGAATATTTTGATCTTGGGTTTATGCTCGAAATACAGATTTTCGAAATACAGATTTTCAAAATACAGACTTCAGAGAAAGGTCTGGCTGGCTAGAAAAAGGTGTACTTTAAATACAGAACGTGGTTGTTTTAAGTCACAGTATTTTTGAGAATGACTGCATGAGTCCTCTGTAGATGTCTTTATAATGAGCTTCCACATTAATTTTAAGAAATCAGTATGATGTGCTGCTTGCAGATTATAATGTAATTCTGTAATACAAATTAGATCAGCTTTGAATGTCTTTGAAATGTAGTGTGTTAAAAATGGTATGTACAGGTTAAAAGATACAGATTCAGAACACTGGGATTTACATGAAATTACCACACATGCTTTGATAGAGTCCTAGACTGATTCAAAAGAGCAAGTTTCATATGAAGCTGTCTCATTTTCTTTGATAGCCACCTTGATCTTTATGCAGTCATCTATTAATTATATTACAGATAAGGTAAATAAAAGTGTTGAAATATTGAGATCACAGCCTCCTTTTTTCCTGTGAAGACTAAAGGTATGCTTCTATGAAGTCAGTGAGCAATGGGGGATGATAAAGGTATTCTTTAGCTGTCAAGACAGTATTTATTTTGACACGTGACTGAAAGATCTAGAATTCAATAGCTAAGAGCATAACTGAAAGGGTAAAACTCATATGTGATCTAGACCAAAGGGTCTATAAGACAGTGCTATAAGACAGTCTATGAATTTTCCAGGGCCAATGGAATGGATAACACTATGAAGGTTTTCCTGGTGGAATTTTATTTCATGTAGTTCTCAGAAGATTGCACTGTAAGCCCAGTCCTGCAATGTGCTGATCACACCATACAACTGCCACTAACATCACTGGCATTCAAGCTTGTTTCCTCTTAGGTTTGGCCTCTGATTTGCTCACACAAGCAGCTCAGAGGCTTTAACCCTATTAGTTCAAGAGGAGCCCATCATGTTTATTACAGACTAAACATAGGAAATTTGCTTATTTGATCAGCATTCAGGATTTAGCAGTGTGGGTTTTGATGGTAGCAAATTCTCAACTGTTTGGGGTTTTTTTAAGCAGCTACAATTAACTAAAAAGCTAGCTACAGTGTCACCATTACACAGTTGTAGCTGCAGAGTACTCTGTCTTAAGAAATTGGCTTATCTGCTTATTCTTTAATTCAGAAATTTCCAAAGCAAAGTCCTTTGCTTTCAGTAAGCCTAAATAGAAATGTCTAAACTATAAGAGGTATTTATCTCTGTAGTGATAGAATTTTCAGCTGAACTAGATACATTTGCTCACTTTAATATTTAATTTCAGTGTTCTGCCCTCTATAGAGACAGATAACAGAACATGCCATCAAAAAAAACAAAACAAAAAAAACAAAAAAAACAAAAAAAAAAAAAAAAAAAAAAAAAAAAAAAAAAAAACCACAATCAAATCATGGGTATATCTGCTAGAACAATAGCTTTACTTAAATATAAAAGTCCCTATACAATGACACCTCTCAGTGCAATAGGTTTAAGTCACTTCATTGCCTATACAGACACTGGTGTTGTGAGAAGACTCCTGAAGTCTTCTTTCCTTTTGTTTTTTTTGGGGGTTTTTTTGGTTTTGTTTTTTTGTGTGTGTGTGTGTTTGTTTGTTTGTTTGTGTTGGTTTATGGTTTGGGTTGGGGTTTTTTTTGCAGGGTTTTTTGTTTGCTTTTTTGCTTGTTTTCTTGTTTGGTTTTTTTTTTTTTTTAGGACACGTTCACATATATTTATATTTCCATCTGATATCAACATTGCTTTATATAGCTCACTATGAGATCATCAAAAGTTAACACCCATGTCTCCATTGATGTGTTAAAAATGTGATCTGCTAATAAAAGCCTCTAGATCCTTGTGTTCGTTAATGGTGTATTTCTCCTTTAAGGAATCCTTTTTCTAGTTCTGTATGTTTCTGTAAGTCTTTAAAGGGTTTATTTTCCAGACATGCATATCATTCCTACCACCATTGATGATATTTGTTCTACAAATGTATGAAGAGGGAAAACAGTCCTTACAATTTTAAAAGTAGTTTATATAAATAATGTAATAATAAAACTATTCAGAACCCTGACTAGTATTTTCTGTACTAAAGTTCATTTGTAAACTCACTTTGTAGTCAAGACAGATCAATTTTTTGTAAGTTTATTTTTCTCAAACCAAGGAATGCAATTAGGTGCCTTTTATCTAAAACATAAATCTGCTGACTTGCTGTTAAAGTTTTGGAAAATGAGGAAGTAGGCAATGGTTATAGAAAAAATTGCCTAGATTGCAAGCATATAGGCACTTATTCCTAATTTTGTGTTTTGTTCTATAGAGTCATTATGTGGGAAAACTGTGTAAAGCATACAGTGACTGTATGCAAGCAGAAGAGAGCATGGAGAATAAAGGGGGAGAAAAATTAATCCAAATCCCATACCAGAAAATATATATAAAGCTACAAAAACATCATTCTTCTCATAGGATGACCAGGTAGTATCCTCCCATAGAGAGGATATCATCAAAGCCAGTGTGATGATTCTTATGTTAAAATCATCTTTGGTACAAGACAAAGAGTGGTGACATCTGTGCTTGAAAAAGTAGCATAACATAGCAATCTACTAATACAGAGAAAGGGGATGATTAGGTAAGTATGCATGTTCTGCATAAAACAGAACTGGAGTATTGCCAACAAATGACGAGCAGTTTGGCCTGTGAGATAGCAGCTCCAAGAGGCTTCCTTTCATAAGCTCAACTTACTGTAAAATACATGTTCTAGTGGGTATGACTGTCCATTGATGTTCTGGCCTTTGGGTGATTTCTGTAAAACTGTCAAAACTGAGAAGTAATGTAGGCTCATAAGTCATGTGCATGTTTGATATTTTTGAAAACTATACCCTGAACTACATATCAGACCATGCAAGACATGTTTATATAGACAGATAAAAAATAAAATAAAATAATAACAAAACAGTAAAACAGCACAACAACAAAAGCAAACAACACCAGAGTTGTTGTAAATCCCAGAGTATTCAAATACAAATACTTTAATTTTCAGACACTTTACTGTAGTAGGAAAGTATCATGTTCTGTCTTTTCATTGACTGTCTATTGAATGATTCTTTTTTTTTTCTCTTCCCCTCTATATTAATTCATATATACATCTCATCTGTTATTCGGGTGCTTAGGATTTTTTTTTTTGTTGCTGTTGTTTTGGTTTGATTTCTCATTTTTTTTCTTTAATAGTTAAAAAAAAAAAAAAAGTGTTTCTGAGTCAATCGCCAAAGTATCAAATTTAGATGCAAAGATTTTCCAGGTTATCTCCAAATGGTTCTATATTATCTGACATAGACCAACATCTCATTATACAATGGCCATGACATGGTCTAAGAAAAACACAATCCACAAACTAGCTAGGGACACCAGAGTTGCAGCCACAAGTCTCTTTTGATGTTCTAAATTGATCCTTGTCCTCCCTGTAGCTGTGAGAGCTGACACTAGAACACTACTCGTTGATGTGCAAAGACATGAAACCTGTGATAACATCATGAGAGTCATGAGAGAGGGGCTGACATGAGGTGACCTCTTCTAGGTGGCAGAACAATTTTCAAGTAAAGCATGGGCCTTCAAGGGCAAGTAGCAGATAAGCAGGAGGGTGACTTTTTTCCTGGTTCATAGTTTTTCACTTTGGTACCTCTTTTCAAAATCCACTGATTTTGTTTGTATTGACTGTGACTGAGCCCTTAGAAGTAGAATACTGAAGTATTTGTTAGCTTTTATACAGTGTTTTTATCTTTAATATAGTTTTCTTTCAATATGCATAGTTTCTTCATTAAACATAGGTCCATCACACATGAATATATTACAGAAAATCTTTTTAAAGATAAGCTAAGAGTTACTTTTTTCCTCTTGGTTAAAAACTGTGTGCCTTTGTTTCAAAATGAAAATACATGTTTCTGTGCAGGAAAAAGATATGTCCACAAGATTAAAAGACACAACAAGACAAAATATCTAAAATCTTTGGGGAAATTCTGAGACAATGTTGTACTGATGAATTATAAAGAGACCTTGACTTATCATATGTTTTGAAAGGTCACTCACAAAGGTCACTAACAAAAAGTCACTAACAAATGCTGACACTTCAGACCCCAGCTTACTCTCCCAGATACTAAGCATCTGAGAAAATCCAGCAGTACAGAACATCAGAAACTACTCAAGAGAGATGGAACACCTCTGCTACAAGGATAGGCTGAGGGAGCAGGGATTGTTCAGCCTGAAGAAGAGAAGATTATTGGGGGACCTTATAACTGCCTTCCAATACCCAAAAGGAATCTACAGGAAATTGGAGAGGGTCTCTTCACAAGCAATAGGATGAGGGGAAATGGTTTTAAACTGAGGGAAAATAGGTTTAGATTGGATCTTAGGAAAAAGTTCTTCAGTACAAGGGTGGTGAGACTCTGGAATAGGTTGCCCAGAGGGGTTGTGGATGCCCCCTCCCTGGAGGTGTTCAAGGCCAGGTTGTATGAGGCCTTGATCAACCTAGTCTAGTTGAGAGGTGTTCCTGTCCATTGCAGGGAGGTTGGACTAGATGATATCTGAGGTCCCTTCCAACCTAATCCACCCTGTGATTCTATGATTCTGTCTGTAACTGGTGTCTTCAGATCAAACTTCATCCACTTCTTAGCATACCCTGTTCCAAAGCTGTAGTGGTTGTATTTCTATATGGTGTGTACTATTTCTGTACATGCTTGACAATATAAAAGTAAGCTTCAAAAGGATTTTAAATCTGTCTTGCAATGCTTATATATCTGTAGTGCACAAGTAAGACAGGAAACCATCAGTCATACCACCTTTTCTGCTAAATCTACAGAATATCCATCTAAAAAAAAAAAAAAAAGAAAAAAAAATCACAAGTATAGGTACATTTACAGCTGACTAGAAGGTAGAAATGATATGCAGAACCATTCATAACAATTACACAGTGTTTACAGTATTTCATTCTTGTCCTAATTTTCTTGCAAGCTAGTCATGATATATCTCTGCAACTCCCATTGATATATTAACATAAAATGTTCTGAAAGTTTTTCTTTCTCTAAAAATGCATTTGAACTAGCTGAACTTCCTGATCTACTTCTCTCCTCAAAATAAACAACAAGTAAGATCTGTTTATATTTGAGAAGAAGCTGCTGTGAATATCCTTTAAGTGCTTTTGTAGAAATACATTTAACTGCATATATATTCTACATTTTGCATTATGTAATATTGCCAATAAGAAAACACCAAAGGAGTTAATAGGAACATATAAAAAGCAATATCCTTAATCTGGTATGTTAGGATTTAGTAATTGTATTTAATATTTTTAAATTTGTGAAAATCGTGAATTACAGTAGATTATTTTGGAAAAGGTCCCATGTTATTTGTTCCTTAATAGTTCCAGGGACATTACATTGTTTCCAAAAGAAATATAAATCTTGTTTTAAAAAAGTTGAGAAGATTGGTGTGTATATGTCTAAAGAGAGATTACTTTCCTCTTCATCTTTTTTTTTTTTTTTTTAATCCAAATTCTGATTTCTTTGCCTTTGTCAGCTTAAATTAGGTTTTAATGTTATTTTAACATTTTGTATTTAATATGTACTAAAAACAGTCTGGGCCTAATGTTAACACAGCTGTGAAATTTGATTTTTATCCTCTTTGCTAAAAGACTTGCGGGAGTATAAAGATTTTTTTATATATATAACAATCTTTCCTAAGGAGGTAAAAATAACCAATATAATACCACTTTTTAAAAAGTAGATAATTTGCACAGTACTCCTGACCACAGCAGTGATTAAATAAACACTAGGTGGGGTCACCATTGCTTGTAAGCTGGTACATATAACTTAGCCGTTACCATTCATTCCTGCTTTTTATGTATCAAATTCTGGCATTGTGACAACAGCTTGAACACTTTCCATAGAGTCATACAACAATTCAGTAAAAAGAACCTCTGGAGTTGATCTGGTCCAGCAAGGCCAACTGAAAAGGGTCCAGCTGAGTTTTGGATATCTCCACAAACAGAACTCAAAATATCCCTGCACATATTTGAAAACTCTTGTAGAGAAAAGATTATTCATATCTAAATATTGCACCTTCCATCCATCACCTCTTATCCTGTCACTGTGCATCTCTCAGTAAAGCCTGAATCTGGCTTTCTACATCCTCTGGGATAGATGAAGATAGCAGTAAGGTCTCCCTTTCATATTCTCTTCCTATTGCTGAACAAAGGAAGATCTCAACCTCCATGAAGGTGCCCTGTGCTCCAGCCCCTGCTCACCCTGGTGTTCTTCTGACATGATCTCTCCAGCGTGTCACTGCCTGACTTATACTAACTGGGAAGTACAAAATGGACACAATGCTCCAGGTGCCTCCCCTGCTCAGTGCTGAGCAAAGGGGAACAAACACTGCCCTTGACCTGCATCTCCCCTGGTCAGCTCACCAATGCCCCTTGTCTGGAAAATTACCTTTGTTTTTCTTCAGAAATGTTTTGGTTGCAGCAAAGAGACACAGCAGTAAGTATGCTGCCTGCTCCTCAATGGGACAGAAATGATCAAGGGGATGCATGCAGGGCCTGTGCCATTATGTGACTAGGTTGATTTCTCCCCAAATTCTCTTTCTCCAGTGCTCCTACTTGCAAAAGTGGCCTTTTTTGGCCTAGCCAAGACAGGCATTCTGAGCTCTCAGCTTCTCCAAGATGTTGGCTACCTCTTGTTAGCCCCTTTGGGAATCATAAACCTTCAGGTTGGAAACAAGCCATCTGCTATCTCATGGCAGAGACATAGGAGAACCTCAGAGTGCTAGCTCATAGCCTCATTATTCCTCACCATTTGCACTCTTTGCAGTTTTCCATGGACCACCCTTTTATGTTTTCCAGTGCTCCTCCACACTCCCAGAGCTTAGCTCCAAACTTTTACATTCCACACTGCTTTCTCTGAGGGCTTGGTCACGGCCTGCTCTCTCCAGAACCAGCCTCTGGGCAGTCTGGTGAAGCACCTGATCACTATATGCTATGGCACTTTTCAGCCTCAGGTTCAAGTTTGACTGGTACTGCCTTAGTTTTTCAGAAGCTCCTCTGCTGCTTTGTCACTCAGTGGGAGTGGGGATAGGCACTGAAGGGGATGAAAGCCCACTTCTGCTAAAGCCAAAGGACTTTTGCAATATTGCAAAGAAAGTCAGGTTCTCTCCACCTGACTTCTTTCTCAGTTGCTATGGAAGAAATCCCTTTTCTTCACTCTACAGAGGAGGTCAGAAGCACTGCAGGTCACAAAGGAAGGTGTTACTGTATGATATTTTTGATCACCAGAAGATGATGCCCAGCCTAGCAAGGCTGATGCCTGTTTCCTGCCTTCAGGATAACTCATTGTCCTCCATCCCTGCTATTCATGGGCAGGTGTCTAAACCACCTTGCGCTATTTCAAGGCAGTGGACTCAGGTTAGGTAAGGTTGTGGACCACAGATGCCTCCAGTGCCTACATGAGATTGGAAGCAATGAATTTGGCCCTTCTGCAGGAAGTTTGTTGCCTCTTTCTTGGAATCTCAGCCACAGTCATGTATATAGGCAGTAGCTGCACTTCCTGATGGTCCCTCACCATTTCCTCTTCAATGCCATCTTGATCTCCAGTGTGTCTGGGTCCCCAGTGACCTGGCAGAGCAAAATTAGTTTTTCTCACATATTCTCCCTATATGTTCATTTCTTTCCCTGCCTCTCCATATCATTCTTCCTCTAGGCTTCAGTACATCTAGGCTTGACAGACAGAGGAGCTGGAACCACTTCTCCAGGAAGGAGTGGATGTCTACTCCTGCATACCAGGGGTCTCTCACTATCCTGGTTTCAGTGGAATAGAATCATAGACCAGAAATGGTATACAGGCCATTGGAAATTTTGAGTCACCCAGGAGCTCAAGCTGGGAAGGGTAAAAGCCAGGGCAGCTGGCCCAGTTGTCTCACAGGTGTATCTCAGGCCATGAACATCACACTCATTATAAAAGAGGAAGTTTACAGAAGAGAGGGGCTTCTTCTCTTTGTGCTACAGTTCAGTCCTGGATACAGGTTAAATGTAGACTCTCTCGCACTGCTGGTGGAGTTGCTATGGCCACTTCTCATCAGATCTTTGTTAGAAAGACTTGGCTGATGGGGCAGGCTTGTGCCCATCTTTCCCAAGCTGGCCTGGACTCTGGGGAAATGTTCTTTCTTCAGAAGGTTGATATGGAGTCCTTCATGCTCCAGTCAGAGCTGGCAACTGCTCCTTTTTTTCTCTTTACACCCCTGCCTGCTCCAAGGCCCCTCATTAATCACAAGGATGACACACTCAGCAATTTGAGGGGCCAGTTATGTGGGTGGACTTCTTTTAAGGGCTAGGGTAGAACAGGTTACCCAGTATGGGCCGTTAGCTGGCTGGTCAGGCAGCTATTGGGTCATACAGTACCTCTATTTCCTTCCTTCAGCATTTGAAGTCCTCCATTGAAGCCACACACTGGGTGGCTTTTCCAGGAACATCTGGAAACCACTCAGTATGCCAAGATAACTTTCACTGCAGGTCAGTGGGAAAGCTTGCACATACATTTCTTCTTCATCATTCTCTCACACTTGATGAGTTTACAATGAAAAAATAGGAAATGTCAGTAAAGGTAAGTTTCTTATTAATGTTTAGAATTAATCAGAAAGAGTACTTGTTCTGTGTGTATTCCAAGATCTCTGGGTGAGGGTGAAAATATGACACTCAAGTAAAATATGTTTTACAATTACATTTTCAATTATTCTACTATTAACTTTTATCACCTTCATTTTTTAATTTATTAGTGTCCATTTAGCATGTTTTTTCTTGGTAAGATGAATATTGATAAGTCATGATCAAGACTTCTTGTCATTCTGGACAGGTAAATTATAAAACCCTCAGCATAACACAAGATCAAAATTATAAGCCATTTTTGTTATGTTACAGTGTACTCTAGCAATATTACTTAAATCAGTAATACACAAAATGCAATCTCACATCTAAAATATTTTATAGCAATGGCAGAAATTTCTTTAAGGTAATGTTGAATCTATTATTCTATGAAAAATATTAGTCTGTTTCATGTACAGTTGAAGGTAATAATGGAAGTTAATCCAAATGAATTTCAATAAATTAAAATATTTTCTAAATTGATATACCACACTGTTTACTTAATTACTTAAAAGCAGTTATCTACCAATACCTGGACTTCAAAAAGTATAACTTCACAAAATTGTGTTTAAAACGATGCAGAGGAGTGTAACACTGTAGTTTCCAATATTGCTAAGAAGCAGAAGCTTGAAAAATCACATAAAAACCCACAATAAAACTTTGATAATATATTTGTCACAATAGCAAAAATATACTAGTACCTTAATTACCATAGTTGTACTTGTACTTATAGCCATAGAGGTTAAATAAGAGGGTTTGAAGAGAGTTTAAATAAGATGGTATTACTGAAACTTTTGGCAAATGAAACTGTCATGCTATTATCTGACCTTTTACTTAATCTAAGCAGGTGGTTGTCAGTAGCACTCCAGCTTGGTCTTTTGATAGAATTAAGATATATTTTGTACTAAAACCACCTTGGCTAAGCCTATATCAAGAAGAAGCTCTTCTATGTTACTAGAAAACCAAGGTATTACCTGGTTACATCAAGTGATTTATGTCAGATATTCGACTAGTAACACTGTTGAAGATGTTGCAGCTACCAACTAGCATTGTTTAGATATGATTCATATACTCCATAGTGAAAGAGAAAGAGATCTGTGTGTCTGTGTGAGCTATCCTCTGGTATGTAAAGCAAATGAAAAAAAAAAAAAAAAAAAGAAATTACTAAAAATGTTCATTATGTAGTTTGGGAAAAAAAAAAAACAAAACTGAAAATATTTTAGTCTTTTTTTTTTTAAGAAATTTTATCTGAGTGACAAAAAGTAGCCATTATTGGAAGTGCTTGTCTTCTGCGAGCTATGGATTTTTATGACTGTTTGCAAAGATGTATGGAAAATTAAGGGAAGGAATAAGAGGAGAGACAACATAAAAAGTTGCCATAAAAGACATGGTAGAAGACCAAATTTAATTCAAGAAGCAACAAGGACTCAATGAAAGTGTTACAGTGCATTTTTTACTCTCAGCGAATTCCCCCACCTCTTTATATTCCATCTGATACTACAAAGATTGTTGAACCAAACAGTGTACCATTAACAAAACTAAAATATGCATAGCCTTCGTTCATTAGAATCACTTCTAACTCTTATGAAATGTTGACCCATATTCTAGATTTCTTCAGTGTTTTGAAAAGCACCACAGAGTTGTTACATTCCATCTAAGGAACCTCTTACATGGCCAAAAGAGATGCATGCTTAATATTGCATTGGGATAACTGGAAAGATTTCTTTATCGTATAAAGTAGTACAGTATTCCCTATTCTTCCACTTCATTATGAGAACTGAGTTGCTCAAGCTTTGAAATGAGAATTTATACTTTCCAGCCTAAAGATGAATGTTATGTTGGCACATAAAGGAAAAACCATCTACATACACCTTTGTTTCATACACCTTGCTCAGAAATCTATGACTAGTCCCACCATAATTTTAAAACCAGGGAATGCCCTTCCTCCCTATTTAGTTGTAGCTGCTGTAAACCCCCAATTTTAATGGCATTGAGAATACATAAGGTCTTTAAAGGGATACTTAAATATGTCTGTGGAAACATTTCCTCTCCATTTAAACATCTGGAAGGTAAGGGGGAGAGGTCTATACTTCACCTCTTTAATAAAAGTAAGAAATTTTTAACATTAGGGACATAGTTAAAAAGTAATAGTTACAAATTATCAAACACATTTGTGTGATGTTGCCATCAAGACATATTTAGCCAGATATATGTTGTCAAGATAAAACTTCAGGGAAGGTAAAACTTCAGGTATTCATAGATTCATGAATCAATGCTTGAAACCCTCTGGGTTAAAAATGTATGGAGTGAGAGTGCACTACTCCAGTTTTACACAGATGAAATTTCATTGATTTCTGGCATGAAAGTAGAGTATTGAAGTGATAAATCAGATCTTTGCATTTCCTACAGGTCTGACACAATACTTTCTAAGGCAACTTAAGAAAACAAAACAGAACACACACACACAAAAGACAAATAAACAAACATGCAAAACCAAAAAATTAACCCGCTCCCCCCCAAAAAAAAAACCCAAGCAAACAAACAAATAAACAAAGCCAAACAACTAAACCACCCCCTAAGACTAGAAAATGCTTCACAAAACAAAAGAAAATAAAATAATATTTATTTCATACTATGTACTGATTTTAAAATGTACCTCTTGAACACATCATGAAAGTGGAAAAGAAATAAAAATTGTACTTATTTTGTAGTGACCTGAATTTAGCATCAGATGTTAAAATCAAGACATGAAATTTTGGTAGAGAGATAAAAGTCAGAACAGAGACCTGACCACATGCCGGATGATATTAGTGGCAGATGTGATCGTCAGAAGTGTGATGGCATTTCCTCTGAATAGGCGAATGTACTCTTCAAACTTTGATGTTAACATGATTAGCAATGAAAGTATGCTTTGTTCCTTTGCCTTCACATGGTCTCAATATTGGCAGTTATCGTTTACTTGTATTTTTAAATCAAATATTATCCTGCCCTGTATTCATGTGCAGATGCTTTGCACAATGCTGCTTTTTCTGTTGGACCTAAAAGAAAACTGTGAAACAGTGTACTGAACAGGGGCTAAATATATATATTATTTTTCTCTTTTACTGGATCCAGTCATTTGTATTTCCTCATTTTATACTGGAATTCCCAGTACCATGCTTTTCACTTTACACAAATATCCCTACTACTTTGTCCATTGCCCCCAGACAGCTATTAATTGACTTCAAACACAACTTTATTGCAAAATGATTGCAGCTTTATTAAGCAACAGGATTTACAGGCAATAACATAATCAATATAACATTAATATATCACATAATCGAGCAGGATTCTTACAGGCTTTGCCTGTAACCTGTAATATGTAGAACATCATTGTGACTGGTGATAGCAGTAGTCCAAAAAAAGATACAAATCATTATTTATGAAATGGGAAAATACATATCTTCTCTCAGTTGAAGAAAAAGTGTCCTGTTTATCACACATACATCTTCATCAATCGCCTAAATATTCTCGGTCATGCATTACAATATATAACAGTTGTGTAAGTATGTTACTATAATGGAAGTTAGAATAGCGAAGTGTATTCCTGAGAACATACTGGGATCAAATCTTTTCCTCAAACTCCTGTAAGTACACCTGGAAGTCAGTGATGCTTCCTGTATTTGACATGTTACTTGTGTGAGTAAAGATGACACACCAAACAAAATCGATAAAATTTTGTAAAGTCTTGCACATTAAAATACCACTGAATGTCTTTCAGCTGCTACAATAAACCTGAGTGTACTTACAAAGTTCTGTGAACCTAAAATAGAGCCCTATTTCCATTAACTCTATCTGTATGTGAATGAATGACACTTGAGATGGCAGAATCTATTCAAATGGTATCTCTTGAAAGCAGAAATGTTCTTGAACACATAACTTTCAAAAAACTTGCACAAATAGCCTCCAAAGCTCTTCTATGCTCTCTTTTCTAGCCAAATACTAATTATCCTTACTACAGTGGAAACAAGCCAACCTGAAAAGCTATGTCTGCAATGCCATGTTGGAATCTAATTCTGTTGGTAGACCTTTGGTCAAATTCCTTGACCAAATTCCCTTACTGCTTCCATCTACTTTTGAAATGTTCTCTGGGGAGTGGTAGGCATGTTGGCACTTGAACAGGGAAATGGGTGGGAGAGAATCATGGAAGTGTCCAACACCTTCAGGATATACCCACATTTTAAAGCCTCAATACCTCTGCTCTGTAGTGCCTCTCCTCACCTACCCACTTTGTTGTCACAAGACTTTGTAGCATAACACCATGACATCTTTATGCCATGACTCCATTCGTCCTTTCTGCACACAGAATGTATCTCTTCAAAAAGATATGGTGCACATAGGCCTCTTATTTCTAAGTATGGAACCCAAACAAATGACAGTATTCTACTTTGGAGAAATTATCAAACTGGGAGAAAATCTGGACAAAATTAGCTAAGGAGTATGGTCTGGGTAAGTCAGATGCAGCAGTTATAATCCTACAAAGAGCACTGACAATTTGGACCAAGTCATCTTAATGCAGAGAAGAAAGTAGTGACACACAAAAAGCTGAGAGAGCCTTACAAGCCAAAGGCAGTAACTCTGGAAGGGGCTATGTATAAAGAGGTCTATGATAGAAGGGTACTGTGCAGCTCATTCTGTTCTTGGAGTGAAAGGTGGGAAGACAGATCTCCAAACTAGTAACTCAAAACATACAGGAAAAAATGGGACAGAAGACACTATCTCCTAAAGAAGGATACTTCCAGAGAGACAGTAAAATATGTGCCATGCCCATAAGCCTATGAGTGACCTCTTCCTGTCACTTGCATTGTAGCGACTTCCAAACAATCAAGGCAACCCATTCAGCTTGTTTGGATCACTGCCTAAGAGCAGTGAGAACTATCCCAAAGATATTCACTGTCCAGCACCATGCTTCCAGGTTGACACCTCTTCCCTCATGCACCTAGAAGTTATTCTTCCTCCACATAACAGTAAGCACTACTCACAAGCCAGAGATCAGTTATTTTGTCACACTCTGTAGGTTATAGTTCTGCTACACATACAGTCATTTGACAAGACAATATTGGGATATCCAAGCTATTCTTCTACACCAGGTGACGGGAAACAGTTGTTTCGTGCTGATTCCCTACTCCACAAGCTCCATTTCAGAACTAGGAAGCAAGACAATCAAGACTTTAAGGGAGATTTACAGTAGAAAATCCCAAGATAGCATTCATTCTGTAGAAGAGAAGGCAGAGGGAAGGATGGAGATGACTTTCAGACCAGACTTCGCACAATTTTCCCATCACTCAGAGATACTCTTGATTTATGCACAACATACATAACTAGACCTATTGCTGCTGCCTGAACATGAGGATGAACATGGATGTAAGCCCAGAATTCCCTCTGGCAGAGAACTGTGTATTATCAAACATAACAAAAAATAACTAGATCAAGAGCTGTGTCCCAGGGGAATCTCACGATCTTGCCCACTCTGGACACTTTCTTATGAATAACTGGGCAAACGGCCCAAAGCTTGATCTGGTTAGAATTGCACATCAGGTTTATACATTTGACAACAATAAAATATCTTTGTACTCTCTAACATATGTTTGTTCTCTGGGCTTGAGGTCTTTTGGGACTGCCCTTAGATCCACTGCTATTTTCCTTCTCTTCCCTATGAGATCTGCATGAACATGCTCTGATCCTAGAAGATGAGAACCTCTGCACACTCAGGTATGGACTAATGATCTCTTAAAGTAGACCTGGGAGTATCAAATCTCATTCCAATGAAAGGTTTGAAAGACATGACTGTCAAGTACAAGAGCAGTTCTCCCTGGGATCAGGGACGTAAGAAATTGTGCTTCTTCTGACCAGGAGATATACAGCCAGCATTTTTCTGCCATCCCTTTAAACTGATGTAAGGAGCAGATTCAGTCAGGCAAAGCAGACATATTCTTGTATTCCTCTGCTTGGATAACAGAAGACTGGCCATAATGACAGGCTGTGATGTTTGTAATGATGGTTTTGGAGCAGCATCCCACTCCTCACCCTCTCCCAAAGTTCCATAAAATGACATGTGTATACCCTTAATTGTAATGATGGTTTTGGAGCAGCATCCCACTCCTCACCCTCTCCCAAAGTTCCATAAAATGACATGTGTATACCCTTAATAGTGAGTTGAGGAACATGTTTTCTGATGCAAAGGGGTGATGGAGGCTGGTACTCAGTGTGGAATATTGGTGAGGTTTTTTTCTTGTAGTTTCACAAGTTTAAAAGTGTCATTTTTTCAATTAGGGGGACAGGAGAATGTTTTCAGTTTGGTGAGGGATGCGAGAGTAGAGGCAGGCATGGAGGTCTGATGTGGACAACAGAATGGTCAGGCTTGCTGCTGACAGCAACCTGTTCTTTCAGCAAGCAAGGAAATACTCTTATCTGCTCAGAGGATACAGAGGAGAAACAAAGAGATTATTTGAAAAGGAGGATGAAGAAAAAGAGAAACAAGATAAAAGTCTTGAAGCCAGGAAAAGGCCCTGAGACTAGGTGATGAAGATGACCAATGAACACTTACACAAATGGCCTTTAACCACAGCCCTTCCATTCCAGGACTGAATCCACATCCATGGTCAATGAGCCCAGAGCTATGAGTGCTTATTATCAGGAGAGACTGAGCAGACTGTGGCTCCAAAGATAAGAGTCACTTGCTGATAAAGCAAGTGACAACCCTTGCATTTTATATTTGTGATCATATCCAAGACACAAAAGACCTGCACTGTGAGCACAGATATCATGCACTATCCAAGGGTGCTTCCCACAGAGATGTGCCAAAACTGAGTCAGTTTTGTAGATGGGCTCAAATGTAGTTAGGCTCAAGTATTATAAGCCAAATGTTATAGGGTGAAGGAGGGGAGAAGCAAGCAAAACTAATGGCTTACTGAGACCAGAACATGCACACACCACTTAAAACGGAAAAGCAATCAAGAGGAACAAGTTTGTTGGTGAGAACAGCACTTCTGGTATGCTTCTCTGATCCTCTGTATACCTTGCGTAAATCGGTAAGGGAGGGCCTAGGCAGGCTGTAAGACTTGTCCCACCTAAGAAAGACATGTGTTTGGGCATTTCAAGAAGCCTGACAACTTAGCTTTCACACTCCTTCTGTGAGCATCCTCAGACCCAGATAGCAGCCACACAAAATGTAAGGCAAGATTAGGCTTCACTAGCTTCCTGGTGGAATTACTACAGATTACCAGAAATATACAGATTTCCTGTGTTCACAGTAAATTATCTCCTCTTACCTCTTGTCCACATGTAATCACTTAGACTCAAAGAGCGGTCCTCGTGAGCAAGGCCTGGGGAATAATTTCTTCACTCTCTAACATACACATGCACACACATATACAATAGTAGAAGGTCATACAATTTTTCTAAAAGTAGTTGGTGACATGCATTGGTTTCCGCTTCCTCCTCTGTTGTGCTGCTTTAATTTCTTCTAAAGTTAGTAAGATCACTACAGAGAAAATGTAACTTGAGAAGGATATGTTCCCTAAAGTTATTCCTCTCCAAAGAAAGATGCTGAATTAAAGAACCACTATACCCTTCAGGTTCTGGAAAGTAAGCCACAGGAGGCATACAGGTTGTACACCTCCATAACCCATTCTCCTCAAAAGATATTAATCTTTTCCGTCAGCACACTAGTCTGTATTTTAATTCCACCAGAGGCATGATCAACGCTACTCTCTTCATTGTATCCCACTCTTTTTTCTCCAAAATGACAGCCTTTTTTCTTTTGTTTTGTTCTTAACAACTCCTAGTAAAAACTTTGCAATCTGTGGCATTTATCAGTATTATTTAATTCATATCCTCAGACAGCTTCCAAACTGCTGATGTTCAGAGAATCAGTGAAGTAATTTTGCTATATCCACCCTCCATCACACAACCCAAACCACGCCTGTCTTAGATGAAGAAAGTATCCATTTTCCCTTTTCCTCTCTGTGTATAGAAGAACCACATACATGGATACATTTATCATAATCTTACTCTGCAAAACAATGTTTGTCAAGGTTTACCAACTCTTTCAAAGCTTATTGTCCTATTTTTTATATTATCTCATTTTACATACAGTTTTGCACATGAAGTTGCAAATTATGCATCCTTTTATGCAAAAACTTGAGAGGTATGACTGATTTTAGAAAATTGTTCATAAAAAAAACCAAACCACAACTGTTTATAAAGCAATTTGACCAAATATTGAACCATTTTGTAGATTAGACTGTTTCTCTAAATACACATAAATAATGTTTTTCAAACAGAAGAGACTGAGAGTAGGTTACTCTCAATCAATTTTAACCACTGAAATACATGGAGTAATTTTAAACTAATTTCTTAAGTTAAAAAATAAACAACCTTGAATCTTAAGGCCTTCCTTACAATCATGACCCTTTCTAGGGCAAGCTGCTCTAACAAATCCAGCAAGAATAGGCATAATTTTTTAAATATCAGCTTGCTTTCACTCACATAACCAAGTACGGATTTTAGTGTGTAAACCCAGATATGACAGTCAAAAGGTTTCCAGGGCAAGTTGATGACACTGTGGTGAACATGAGTCTGTGGATGTGGTTTAATGGCAATAGTTCTGGCTTCACCTCTCACCCACAATGACTGTGAAACTCTGAAACATCCCATCACACCCGCATCTCTATCAAGTGAAAACCCTAATTCTCAAGCTCAAGTTCTCATTTCTGCCATAAACAAAGTATGTAACTTGGGGAAAACACTTCTCTACCTCTGTGCCTCCATCCTCCTCTGGTCTCACAGAGGTGGTGTTTCTTTGTTATATGCTGTGCAGATCTCATCTGGAATAGTATCACCTGTACTGGGACAGGGGCTTTCTTCCACATTATACGTAAAGAGACATTTTTAAGAGGATTCCAGGTACTGCTATTTCAAGGCACAGAGAAATACTAATCACTTCCCCTGGGATTGTGAGTCTGAGCTGTTTGCTTTTTGATAGCCTAAAATAAGGTAAAATGCATATATTTGAGCAGTGTTCCCACTGTAGTAGAACCAGAAGATGATGGAAGAGAATGGAAGGGGAGAAAAAAAAAAAAAAAAAAAAAACACAATTTAAAAGCAAGACATAAATGTAGTAGTCTATGCAGTTTATCTTGCCCTTTGCTCTGAAGCAGCTGGTATAAAACCCTATGAAGTGCAATATGGTAAAAATGAACACTGATCTGTTTACATAATGGTTTATTGCATGTTCTCACAGTTGCTTGCAGTTAAACTATAGACTTTCTTAAAATTAGGCTTATAGAATATAGAAATTTCAGTTGCCTGTGAATTTTTCATGTTACATATACTTGGAAAATCTAATCTGAGAGGTTCATTACTAGAACAGTTTTATTACTTCTGCTGCTGTATCATTAATAGACATGCAACAATCCTGAATTTGAGTAAAAATATGCTTGTTGGTTTGTTGTTTGGGGGGGGGGGGGGAGTTTGGTTGGTTGGTTGTGGGTTTTGGGTTTTTTTTGGTGTTGGTGTTGTTTTGTTTGGGGGGGTTGGGTAAGCTTTTTTTTTTTGTGGGTTTTTTGGTTTGCTTTGGTTTGGTTGGTTTGTTTTGGTTTTGTGTGTGTGTGAATGCTCTTAAGGTGGGGTGGGGTCTGTTGTTTATTTATTTTAAATTCTTTATTTAGTGCAAATGTACTTCAGAACTGAAAGAAATTGATCCAGTTGAGTATTCCCCGTTTTTTTCATGCAATTAGAGTCTGTTTACTTCTCTGCACAGGGCAAAAACGAACAATAGAATCATGGAACAGTTATTCTGTCTCCATTATGGAAATATTTGTCACAGAAACAGTTATACAGGATATACAGATAGCAGATGTAGTCACTAATTCATCTAGCATCCTCTGTCACTGGAAGCTAGAATGTGTCACTGTCACAGTTTATTTAAGGGAAAGAAAGCAGAGAGCAAACTTACGTTCATCTTGGTGCAGATCCTAGCTAGACATCCAGGGAAGGGTGTGAGTTAATGACAGATAAAGCTGCTCACAATCCCAGTAGGGAACAAGAGAAAATTCTGTGACTACTGTGAGTGTATTCCTTCTGGAAGCAGACAGAGTAATAACAAAATCACAAATACAATTATTCAGGTGTGCGGTTTGCAAAGAGCAAGATTGTTCTTTGTAACCCAAGGAAAAAAAAAAAGGAAAAGTTAGATGAACTAGCAAGTAAGTTTCCAGTAGTTTTTATTTCAGTATCCTCCTTGTCTTCTCTCAAATTTCTGTTTTCCCTTATCTTTTTATTGCTAAAACGTGAAGTCAGTTACAGAACTTTTATCCTTATTTTCAGTGCTGCCTCTGGAAGACAGCTGACTCTAGGATTCTAGGGCATACTTCCATGACAATGAAAAGACAAAGTGGATAAGGAGTGTGAGGAGGATCCTGCAACTCTGAGGAAAGCTTTTGCCACCCTTTACTTTAAAAAAACCCACCAAACCACAAATATATTTCTAAACATTTGGTTTGACTCTGCTGGAACAGTAGTATTGCAGAATTTGAAAGAGAAATAAATTTTCAGAAGTGTTTGTTCTAAGAAATAAATTGTGATCAAGACATCCACAGAGTTTTTTCTTCTTTCCTTTTTATAGTATGTTGGAGAAATATTATTCTTGAAGCAGATCAAGATTAGCACGTAGGTCTTTTGTCTCTAACATAAATATCCATTCTCCTGACATACTATTCCTAACAGTTTTAAGTATATGGAGTTTAACCTCTTTTGTATACATCATCCTCCTCCCTAGCCATGTGGGATACAATCTTTTGACTGTAAAGTCATTTTACTCACAAAAGATAGAATATCACTTATTTATAATAACAGGAAAGAAAGCTGTAGAAGTCTGAGTTGCCTTGTTACGTATCTTTTTGAAGATTGCACCAGCTCTATCCATGCAGATAGATTTACAGTTTTTCAAATATTTATTAAAGCATTGCCCACTTTTGATATTACCATGACACAATTGCTGCACCTTTAACCATCACCACTTACAATGCAAGGTACGAAAAGAGTTTGCCTTATTAATATCTTTTTAGTTCTTGATTTGTTTCTGCATAATACACAGTGCACAAATTGTAGCCACTTCATCATTGTCTCATTATTTTCCTTTTAACAATGCAATGGCACTGATTAATTTCTGAAGATGAGTAAACAGAAACCTAGCCCTGAAAGTGATTAAGGCTTAGCTGTAGAATATATCCATGTATACACTAACTAGATACTGTTATTATAAAGTCAAACACTGCTTCTAAAAGGAATATTAAGATGGAAGATGCAACAACAGCAGAAACTGTACAATAACATAGTGTTCCTGAGAGATTTTCATTAACACCAAGTACATCTGAATATGACCTGTAGAGCAGAAAGTATATTCTTCAGAGTGACATTGAGAGATAACTATAAGAATAAAATAATTCTCAATTAATTTGGTGCAACTTTGCAATCATGGAGAATGAATTTCACATATGTTTTGAACCCATGTTCCACTGAAGTAAATATATTACCTTAAATATCTACAGGGGGACTTATTCTTGTAAAATACAACCATAAGAAGACAGGACTTGTAAGGCTTTGTGTACCTCTTGACTCCCATTCTGAGTTGAATTTTTTGAAGTATGGTGACATCAATCTTTGTAGTAACAGTAGCACTTGTTTAAATGTTATGAACATAGTAATAAAAACATTTGTTTTAAAAATCTTTGAAATGGCTTCTGTACTATTTCACATCTAGTATCTCAATATTGAAGCCAAACTTTGTAAGATATAATTATTGTGAACACTATAGCCAATGGGATATGAAAAGATCCCATTTAATTTAAGAAGCTGGGGATGAAGGATTTATAGTCTGTCAGTGCCACAGACAATGAAGTATCCAACAATTAAGACTGAAGAATGTAAAGATACAAAGAGAAAAGAATGCTGAAGACATTTAGGGAAAAATACTTCTTTCAAGTTCCACTGGCAGTATTCTGCACAAGGAGAAGTTGTGCTTAGAAAGAGAGAAAGTGGAAAGTCTACCTTATAAAACAGAGTTGTAGCAACTTTTGTCTGTTGAAAGGACCACAGAAAACTTGGTCTTTACAAGCCCTTGCATAAGGTGTACATAGAGTGATCTATGAAAGGATTTAGCAAAGTACGAACTACACAAATCTACCCGAAAGCCAAGCCTCTTTTGATTCCTGTTCCCAGTGATCTATTACTGTTGAGGAATATAAAATAAATTAGGACTATATAACAAAAATTTTACTTAAATAAAAGTTAGTATTCCAGAAGATAATGAGTCATACAACATAAATAATAATAACTTCCTTCCCTCCCCTCTGCACCCTCTTCCAAGAATTCTATAATTTGTTTTCTGGTTTGCTTGAGTAGACAGTGTTGACAATGAAAATTAAGATGTTAGTAAAACCCCAAACAACCAACAGTAAATTAGTGTTACATTTGAGTCTTTCATTCCAACCTCATTATTGTCATTAGTTTCAAAGAAAAACATTATTTAAAAAAGACTTAAAGAACAGACAAAAACAATGTCTGAATTTGACAATGTCTCACAAATTTCAGGTATTTTTATATGATTTAGAATCCCTTAATGAATCTTGTAATTTGGGCAAATATTCAACTGGAGTGTGGCGTCTTTTAAATATATGTATCAGGGACTAAAAGAAAGAGTCATTTTTAAAATGGATTGGGAGAAAATACTTCAATAGGAGGTCTTTGCGGTGTGCAATTAGTTTTCCTGTGAAAAAAATCAATTGGAAGAATCAATTTCATCAGGTATCATCCACCCACATCCTTAATTTTTCCCACTGTTTTTTGATTTGGAGAGCTATATTGCATTCCAATAATCACTTACATAAAGCAATGATTAAATTAAGTGCCTTGATGATGGAACACTAAAGTCACTATGAATTAGTAGGAGCATAAGGGAGGCTGAGCAGGAAATAGACTAGTGGAGCCAGGCCCTGCCCTCCTTGAAACAGAACTGGGAGCAACCATCAGAAAGCATCCAGGATCAGCAAGATCCTGTATGCTGTTCCTATCAGATCAGAGGCAGTAATCTGGATGAGGAGAGTGAATGGAGGAAAGTTCATGGTTGTGGAAACAGATGAACTCCCTCCTTGCCCACCTCATCCCCCCAAGTGCCACTGAAAAACATATATGAGGCCTTGGTCAAGAAAGACCAGCCAAATGAGGACGAGGTCAATGGGCAACCTACAGCAGAGGTAGGTCCACAATCAGAAAGACTTGCTGCTTGTATCATGACCATACCCACAAGAAAAAAGGGGGGGTTATAGTTGTAGGCAACTCCCTTCTGAGAGGAACAGAGGGTCCAGTATGCCGCATAGACCCTTCTCACAGGGAAGTCTGTTGTCTTTTTTGGAGCCTGAGTTAAGGACATCACTAGAAAACTTCCCAGATTGGTACAATCCTCAGATTATTATCCATTGCTGATCTCCCATGTAGGTGGTGGGCATGCTGAGACTAGTAATGTAAGAACAATCAAAAGAGATTTTAGAGCCTTGGGACGACTGGTGAGGGACTGTGGGGCAAAAATTTTCTTTTCTTCTTCCAGTGGCAGGTAGTAACATTGGAGTGAACTGGCAAATATAGGCTATTAATACATGGCTCTGTAGCTGGTCTCACTGTAACAATTTTTGGCTTTTTTTGTCAATGGGATGACCTATATAGCACCAGATTTGCTGGCACCTAATGGGAAACACCTGTCTCAAAGGAGGAAGAGAGTCTTCACACAAGAGATTGCAGGACAAATTGACAGCTTTAAACTAGATATGAAGGGGGATGGGGATGTATCTGGCCATGCTAGGGATGCCCATCTGTGTCATAGCCCAGCACTTGTGGGGTAGCATGTTGACATTTTTGAGAACCAGAAGGTCTTCCACCCTGCAAGGGCAAAATCTATATACTCAACCCCCTCTCTGAAAGGCTTATGCATCAATGCATGCAGCATGGGGCATAAGCAGGAGGAACTGGAGAGCTGTGTTCGGTCGCAGGGCCATGATCTCATTGCAGTTAATAAGACGTGGTGGGATAGCTCACATGACTAAAATGTTGACATGGATGGATACATACTTTTTAGGAAAGACAGACAAGCAAGGTGAGGCAGTGGAGTTGCTCTTTATGTTTGTGACCAGCTGGAATGCATTGAGCTTTACCCATGGGGGGATGAAGAATGTGTTGAAAGCTTGTGGGTGAGAATTAAGGGGCACACAAATATCAGACCACCAAATTAGGGAAAGGATGTTGACAAGACCTTCTACAGGCAGCTGGAAGTAGTCTCAAGATCACATGTCTTGGTGATCATAGGTGACTTCAGTCACCCTGATATTTGATGGAAAGGCTACACAGTGAGGCATACTCAATCCAGAAGGCTCTTGCAATGCATCGATGATAACTTCCTGATGCAGGTGTTGGAAGTGCCAACAAAGAAAGATGTGCTGCTGGACCTTGTATTAACGAACAAAGAATGTTTGGTCAGGGATGTGAAGGTTGGGGCAGCCTTTGCAGTAGTGATCACCACATGGTACAGTTTAATATCGCACAAGGAAGAAGAAAGTCAATAAGTAAGATTGCAACCCTGGACTTCAGGAGGGCCAACTTTCACATCTTCAAAGACCTACTTGGGGGAATCCCTTGGTCTAAATCTCTAGAAGGTAAGGGGGCCCAAGAGATATCACTTCCTCCAAGCCTAAAACAGGTACATTCCTTTGAATAAAAATCAAGTAGGGGAGGCAGGACACTGGCATGGGTGTGCAAGGAGATTCTGGAAAAGCTCGAGTGGAAGAATGAAATTCACAGTATGTGGAAAAAGGAACTGGTCTCATGTGAGAATTATAGGAATACTGTCAGAGTATGTAAGGATGCAACAAGGAAGGCCAAGGTCATCTTAGAATTAATTCTGGCCAAAGAAGTAAAAGAGAACAAGTAAGGGCTTCTTCAGATACATCAATGGTAAAAGGAAGACTAGAGAAAATCCGAGCCCACTGCTGAATGAGGTGAGACCTGGTGACAGAGGATGCAGAGAAAGTGGAGTTACTGAATGCCTTTTTTGCTACAGACTTCACTGCTAAGACCAGCTGTGAGGAGTCCCAGACCCTGGAAGTGAGAGTAGCAGTGGAAGCCTGGAAGAAGGAAGATTCTCCACTGGTCAGTGAGGATTGGGTTAGAAATCACTTGGGTAAACTGAACACACAGAAATCCATGGACCCCGATGGGATGCAACCACAAGTGCTGAGGAAGCTGGCTGATGTTTCTCTACCACTCTCCATCATTTTGGAAAGATCATGGAGAGCAGGTGAAGATCCTGAGGACTGGAGGAAAGCCAATGTCGCTCCAGTCCTGAAAAATGGCAAGAAGGAAAACCCTTGAAATTACAGACCAGTCAGCCTCATCTCCAGCCCTAGAAAGGTTATGGAGCATCTCATTCTAGAGATCATATCTCAGCACATGGAAGAAAAGAATGATATGAAGAGTAGCCAGCATGGATTTACTAAAGGCTAGTCATATCTGACTAATCTGATAACCTTTTATGATGGTGTGATTGAATGGGTAGATACAGGGAGAGAAGTGGATGTTGTCTACCTTGACTTCAGCAGGGCTTTTAACACTGTCTCCTATAACATCCTCATGGGTAAGCTCAGGAAATGTGGTTTAGAAGAATAGACAGTGATATGAGCTGAGAACTGGATGAACAATATATCTCAGAGGGTTGTGATCAGTGGTGCAGAGTCCAGCTGACAACCTTTAGCTAGCAGTGTTCCCCAGCGGTCAATACTGGGTCCAGTCTTACTCAACGTCTTCATCAATGGCCTGGATAAAGGAACAGAGTGAACCCTCAGCAAATTTGCTGATGATATGAAACTGAGAGGAGTGGCTGACACACTATAAGGCTGTGCTGCCATTCACAGAGACCTGGACAGACAGGAGATCTGGGCAAAGGCAAACCTAATGAAGTTCAACAAGGGTAAGTGTAGAGTCCTACATGTGTGGAGGAACAGCACCATGTATCAGTACAGGTTAGGGGTAGACCCTCTGGAAAGTAGCCCCATGGAAAGGGACCTTGGCATCCTGGTGGACAGTAAGTTATCCATGGGATAGCAATGTGCTTCTGTGGCCCGGAAGGCCAGTGGTATCCTGCGGTGCATAAAGAAAATTGTGGCCAGCAGGTTGAGGGAGGTTCTCCTCTCCCTCTACTCTGCACCAGTGAGACCACATCTGGAGTATTGTGTTCAGTTCTGGTCTCAACAGTTCAAGAGGACAGGGAAATACAAGAGAGAGTCCAACGGAAAGCTACAAAGATGATGAAGGGACTGGAACATGCTTCTTATGAGGAAAGGCTGAAAGCCCTGGGACTCTAACCTGGAGAAGAGAAGAATGAGAAGGGATTTTTCCAATGTTTACAAATATCTAAAGGGTGGGTGTCAAGGAGAAGGGCCAGTCTCTTTTCAGTTGTGCCCTGTGATAGGACAAGAGGTAATGGTCAGAAGCTGAAACACAGGAAGTTCTACCTCAACGTGGAACTTTACTGTGAGGGTGATGGAACCTTGGAACAGGCTGCTCAGAGAGGTTGTGGAGTCTCCTTCTCTAGAGACTTTTAAGACCCATCTGGATCTGTTCCTGCGTGGCCTGGCCTAGGTGTTCCTGAGCTGTCACGGGGGTTGGACTCAATGATCTCCAGAGGTCCCTAGCATTTTATGATTCTATGATAATCCTAAAGTTCATGCAGAAGAGTAAGTTTCAAATTACATGTATGGGTACTATACTGAGAAATTTTAAGATTGTATCACAGGGTAGCATTCAAAATACTTAGCAAGTCAGCTGCTTAGGCACAATACACCCACTCACATATTCCACAGAAAGGAATTTTTTTTTTTATTTCACCCTCTCTAATTTATTCTAAGAAGTAATTAGTTCCAATTAGTCATCATGAGACATTATCATAGTTTAAGTCAAAGACTCAAAAACTCCAAAACCATAAGGATTATTCAGAAATGAATTATTGAATATTTTGTACCAGTTGCAATGTAATAGATTTAAACATTCTAGGCTGAAATACAGTAACTGGGATTCAGCTTGCTTATAGAAGTGTATAGCTTGAACATCAGACAGGCTATAACTTTTTTCCATTGGGAAATGCAAACAGTCTCTTCCCTGAGACTGTCCTACAAGCTCTGCCTTTCAACTAATTTTCTATAAGATTTCCACAGTCCAACAGGCTTCTTAGAGAACTGGTTTTCAATATTTTAAATTGTGCATTCCTATATCCCTCCAAAGTAGTCTGGGACCATTGTCTTTCTGTTTAATCATTACGAATAAATAACTAACTTTCTGTAATAAACTTCGGGCATTCAGAAATTGCCTTAAACCATGAATTCCTCAAAGTCCTCATGCTGCGGAAACACTATCCTAGCAGTTATTACAGAAAGGAGCAGGGGCTCTTCAAATCCTCCAATGGCTTTGTGCTACAATTTCTACCTCTGCAGATTGAAATTGCAACCATTTTGCCTCAATCATGCTTCAGGTTTTATCACCAAAAAGTCTGTAAAAGCAAACCAAAGCTCCGAGACAAATATCCTTTCCATAAGAGACTTGATTTGTGTACCCACAAATCTCCCTGATGTTGGAAAACTGCATATATTTCTCAGGGCAAGACAGTAAAATCTCTTTGCGTGTACCATCTGTAAATGGTGATACATCTCACTAGCATGACTGCACAGTAATGTTCAGTCTGCACTCTAATGAGTCCCAGATCAATGACTGTGACATCCATGTTTCAATATTGGTGAGTCTGACCCTTGGGCTGCTGCTTATTTACACTGTCTTAAATGATGCCACTGTCATAGGACTGGCAACAATCAATATTTCATTAGTAAAACCTTCAGCTTGTTCCAACTGGTGAGGAAAGCCAATGGTTTGCATAGCAAAAATATATTTTTTATTATTGTCTTTATGATTTGGTACCTTCAACTTTGATAACCTCAAAATAAGTAAACTATATCTTTAACTGCTGAGAACTTAATGTCTAAACTTCAAGAGTCAAGAGCATTGCATGTCAAGGAGAGGTACAGTTATCTAAGGCATCTCATGCTACAAGAATAAAATGAAACAAAAATAAATACATAAATAATGCTAAAAATTTATGTAGAAAAATGTCAAGTAAATTAACAAGCATTTAGATGCTTATCTGCACATCTGTTCAGGTTCTCTACATACGAAACTCAAAGATGCAAATCTCAGTAAGTTTTAACTCATGCCATACACCTTTTTCATTTCTTGTTTGTTCTTAATTCATGATAAGAGTTGTATTTTACTTGATTATTGGATTATTTAGTTGGGTTTGGTCTTGGAATATTAAGGTCAAGGACA
>JAAGNO010006846.1:0-16579 GCA_033439905.1 Ceryle rudis
TCCTTCCTTCCTTCCTTCCTTCCTTCCTTCCTTCCTTCCTTCCTTCCTTCCTTCCTTCCTTCCTTCCTTCCTTCTTCATTTTCCTTCTTTTTCTTCTTTTCCTTCCTCTCCATCCTTCCTTCCTTTCTGTCTGTCTTTCAATTTGGTCAGATGACCAATAAATCTTTCTCAATGGAAATGTCATCAAAACTGGTTCACAGCCATCAAAAGTTTGGCTTTCGTCCAGCAAATGTTGTCCAACACCACCATGTTTGGTTTAAAACAGGCATGCCTGTTGTGCTGTTGAGCTGGTAATTCTGTTTCTGAGCCACAAACATGGTGGGAGGGGGAACAGGCATAGACTCAAAATGCAGTGTTTGGAAGAGCAGGAGGTCTAAAAATGTGGTGTGGGTGTAAGCCTTGAACCCTGACCCACAGCAGCAGCCCTGCAGGGGCTGGTCCACAGCACACATGGGATGCTGCAGAGAGCATTTATGCACCCATCACTGGGAATTTGTCTGTGGGCAATCTGGGAAAACCCTCAGACCCTCATTCACCTTCTTCCAAGGAAGACAGTTCAGACCTCTTCTGAATAGGAAGGCAATTCTCTTTCAGTGACTGGTCCCCTGTGCTCTCCTTGCCTAGACATGGTGGCACCAAGGTGAGCTACTGCTGTAATTTGAGGAGCATAACACCCAGGACAGCTGCCATGAGAACCCAGCCACTGGGCTGTCCCACTGGTTCTTGTGTCATAGGAAGGTGGCTGCTGCTGCAGGACATGGCAGTGAGGCTGGGGGAGTTGTGACATATAACCTCCATCCAAGGATGGAGACCTTGCGTCAGGCTCAGTTGATGAGTGATAAGGCAACAGCAAGCTTTGTGGCGTGAGGTGTTCATGGAAACATGTGTTGCTAAGCAAAGAGGATATTGTGCTTTGTAGCCACTAGAACATTTTTAGCTTCTGAGATTGTGCACCTCAAGGGGAGTTGCAACAGCTGAGCCTTGGAGTTGCAAATAAGTAGTCTTGAGGCAAAGGATGAGCTAGAGTCATCTCACCAGGAGGAGAGTGCTTGGTGACACTGGGACACTTGGTGTCCTTAGCAAGGGGTCCTCAAGTCCTGCTGAGCTTTGTTTGAGAGCTTCCACCATGCTGGGAAACATTTGCCTCCTTGCTCCAGATCCCAGAAGCACAGGATGATGCAACATCTTCCTCTCATTTGCTTCTGAAACCTCTCTGGGATTTTCCCTGGCCTCATGGAAAGCCATGACAAATCCCTGTCCCCTCCCAGGAAGACAGTGACAGCCAGGAACACCTCAGGGAGTGAAAAACACTCTCACAAAAATGTAAGGAAAAGCAAGTGGAAAAAGGTCATGGTTAGTTACTTTTCTACCTTGTGCATGTATAATAATGAACCTTGGGAGTGCAGCCATGTTAGTCCTCATTACAGCTCTTTAAATATTTATATAGCTTAAACTCTTCACCTTGCTCTTTGGCATGGGCCAACATTTCTGTAGGTCTGACCTTTCCAACTCAGCCCCATTTGTATACTTTAGAGGCCTCTGGGTAGCTATTACTTGGCTTTATCTGAGAGGGAGAAAATACATTACACCAGAAGAGTAAACCCCAGGTAATAAGACTACAAAGTTAAATCAAACCGAGAGGATACCAACAAAATCTCTTCTCTTCAAGTCATTTATGCAGATTCTTAACTAATGCAAAACTAGATTTCAGGAAACTCAGCCACCAGATATGCCCTGGAGAATCAGCTGGGACACCCACACTTATTTTCCTGTGTGACCTCCATCAAATTGGAAATGATATCTCCAGCAGTTACAGACTGGTGCATTAACCCCCTCTTTCACCTCTCATTGCTTCATTACAACAGGTCTATTTAGATGTAATGGGAATGGCTGGGAGATAGATGAGATGCTTATGGTTATGATGTGGAATGAGCTGTGCAGCCAGTCCCTTCTTTATCCCTCTTCTTCAAGTCCTTCTTCAAATACCTTTCTTTCAATGGACCTAGGAATCCTGGCTGATTTCCATAGAACTACTCATAAACTAGAGGGGTGAAAATACAAAATAATGATAGTTAATGTCCTCCAACCTTGGCTCACCCCCACTCCCCATTCTGTACACTGACCATCTAGGAAGCAAGTCCAGGCAGAAACTGTCCTGTAATAAGTCTGAGAAATTGGGCAGATTATGGGCAGTCTGTAACACCACTATCGAAACGACAATCCATACATAGAGAAGAGCTGGGAAGCTCTGACAATTTTCATCACCGTAGCAGTTTGAAAAACCTCTTGTGTAGAATCCTCCATTCCTAGCACCCTTATGAACGTATTATGCAGGCAAAACCACATGTCTGTACCTTCAGGTGCTTTTACAAAACCTTCATTAAGGAGATGTTATATCAGAGGAACTAAATTAGTTTGCATAAAAGGTGCCTGATGTCCCCATGCTGCTCACTTCCATAACAAATTTTCTGGCTAGTCTAGGTCTGAAATAAAAAATAAAATCAAGTCTGGGATGAATCTCTGTCCCTGAAGCCAACTGGCACATATTAGCCACTTCCAGTCCATAACACATCTGATGCTGGGTCTCATCTGGTTCCCATGTGCTGTCCCTGTGGCCCTAATACGATACTAGTATTGTCTTTTTTTTTTTTTTTTCCCTGTTGAAAGCATCTGAATAAGCGTTGCAGTTGAACAGGGTGGTATTTTCTTACTATGAAAATGGGGATATGGAAAAAGCGTGGCACCGACGGAATACTGTGGGGAGGAATATACTGAAGCTGGTGCAGCCCAGCCCCCGCTGCTCATTTAGGAATGGTCCTCAGTGTGTGCTGCCCTCCAGCAGGCACAGCTCTGGCTGGCACCGGCCAGCACCAGGCCAGGGGGCATGACAAAGATTAAACAGTGTGGATGATGGCTTGCATCTGAGACCTTTCATTTGGTCCTGCCAAGGGATCCATAAGAAACCTCCACAAATAGCTGCTGGTTGATTTCACACTGAGGCCACTTGGACTTTAGGGTTCATGAAAGATCATTTCAAACTATGGTTGTCTGGAAACTTTCCAGCAAAGTTTCAGGCCAACAGCTGCTTTCTTCAGGTCTTGAATGTCTCACATAGAACATGTTATATTCAGCCAACCAAACCTGAGACCAGGCTCTGGGATGCCTTTCTCTGGATCCCTAACAGCCCTAGACTGGGGGTACTGCAAACTGTGGTGTCAGAAAGATGATGTATTTGGAGTCTTTTCCTGGCCTATGAAGCCTTGAGTTTATGGGTCTTTGGGCCCAGTTCGCTGAAATTCTGGGGGAAAGAAAAAAAGGCAAGTAAAATATTATTCTTGGTGAACCAGAACTCTGGTACCAACATTAACATTTCTAGTAGATTTGTAAACATTAACCAAGTGATACTGCTCCCTATTGGGACTGACTTCCTTGGTACTCTTGTGCATCCACCACAGTTGCAGTGACATCTTGACTAGATATCTGACAGCATTCCACTGCTGTCATTTCCTAGTGCTTGCAAGGAGCATGTTCACTGGGCAGTGCTGCACAGCTCCTCTATGGACCCCAAAAGGGCCTGATGAGTTTGCCTCTCCAGAGCTGCACACATGGTTTCCATCTGGAGAAGAACCACCAGGATAAGGACAGCTGCGGGAAAGGGGTGGCCCTCCCGGAGCTGGTCCGATGCTGCAGGAAGGCAAGACCACTCTGCAGAAGTGTTTGCAGGCAGACAGTGACCCCACTCTTTGTTCAGTTTATGAGGAGCTGGACTATATTTCTGCAAATAACATCCCTGATATTACAGGTGTGCTGTACAAATTACGCTGCCAGATAGGGCAGCAGTGGGATACACCATTTTCCCAGAATCACCCTGTTGCTGGTGAGGAGCAAGACAAAAGTAACGTGCAGAATGTTTTTTTTTACCTCAGAAGTTCCCCAGGGTCTACCAAGTTGGACATTAGCAAAGGCAGCCAGCAATGGGCAAAGATCTGGCAATTTTGAGCAATGCACTCCAATGCCTTGAGAAGAGTTTCACTGAACACAGTGCCAAGAAATCCCCCAGTAATAGATATGTATAAATATGTATAAATTANNNATATATTTACATATTTAGACAATATGTAGAACTGATGTTCTCCAGGTACTGTCTCTTTATTTGCTTAGCATTCAACCCTCTTTCCCTCTGTACATGCATCACACACCTCAAAATGAACTCATTCAAGACTTACAGGTTTGCTGCCTACCATGTCCACCCTGCAGCCATTAGCCAGACTCACTGCCCTCGCATCTCAGTCCTGCAGTACTGGCAGTTTGCTCAGCCCTGTACACCCACAGCAGCTCATACAATACAGGGTTCAGAGCAGTAGCAACGCATTGATTAAATAATCAAGCACACTGTGAACCCAGTATGTGCATAAACGTAATACCTGCCAGGTATAAAATCTCTCTAGAAAAGGTTCTCTAGCTTATTGTTTCACTGAGCTGATTAAGAAAGTGAGCTATTGGAAGTGAGCTCCTGCAACTGAGGCTGACCAAGGTGCATGCAGATTTTAGGGTGCTGCGATGTGGTTAGGAATACCAGAGGGAAAATCAGATAATCTTCAGTGCAGTTGTGCTGATCTGTAGGTCCTGTGTAAGGGGAAATCAAAGTTCATATGGCACAGTACACCCCTGCAAGGCAAAGATGCTCTCCTGGGACAGAGCTGTCTCTCCCCTTCCACTCCTGCAGCTGAAAGGACAGCCAGCTTGGCAGACACCAGCTCCTGGTGTGGTCCTGGTGTGATGAATGCCTCTTCAGACAAGACCTGTTTGGGGTCTGGGGAGTTTGTACCAAGTTAATGTCCTCCGGCTACCCAATGCTGCCCCATTTGCTCCAACAGCTGCCACAGGGGCATGGGCAGTGATGAGCCTTTGTTGTAGGGGTCTGTCCAGCAGGAAGCAGCCACGTAAGTCTTGCCTCCTCCTGAAGGGAACTGAAGAGCAGGAAGAAAGGAGGTGAATGGCATTCCTGAAATGTGAGAAAAGAAACATTTCATCATGGTTGCCATGGAAACTCAGAATGGACAATAAGCTCTTAGAGGTTTTATCATTTCCCTTAGCACTTGTAGCACACAACCTGTGTGAAGAAGACCGTTATCACACACAGGGAGGCTGACAGATACCTGAATGGGAAAAAAATGTGTGAGAGGATCTGTGCCAGGGCTGACCAAACACGTCCCAGCAGAGCGGCTGCAGAGGCAGAGATGGCATTTCCTGAGGTGCTCCCAAAGAACGGGAACAGGGAACCCTAGATGGAGGGACTGTACAGGCAGAGCAAAGGCAGACATCTAGGGAGACTGGATTTGGCATAGATAACCCCATGCAGCCCAGGACACATACCATCCTGGGGCTCTTATTACTGCCAGCCCCACTTTGGCACCTTTCTGTGGTCCTATGCATCCTTAGTCCAACCAGGCATCTCTTTCACAGTTGTGATATTTGTGTGTTCCTTCTCTGCAATTTTAGGGTTTTTATTCAACATGTCATGTATTACTTACCTCACTCAAATTCATTTTGGTGCATTTGACTGGAAAAGGTCATGTAGATCCAGCTCAACCCCTAAACGACAGATCATGCCCACACACCATCAATACATCAAACAGGAAGACATTTCCTTGGTTACAATGCATTCATAGGCCAAAAATGACTCTCTGCCCTCAGCACGTCAAACATCCATTTTGTTGTGGTCATGACTATTTTGGTCATTTTGCAAAGATGCTTTCCTCATCTGCCTAAAATATTAAATTTCTGCCTCCTGCTCCCACTCACATTCCCGCTTCAATATTTCCTTCAGGATGTCTCTCTTCTTATGGATGTGCAAAAAAATTGCAAACACTTATCACATGAGGCACATCAAGATGAGAAACACCCACCCTTCTCATGAAGTACAACCTCCCTCCTATCCATCTTGTTGAACTACATGCCAGTGATCATCTGCAACCACTCCAGACAAAGCTAAATAATTCTTCCTTCATGCTGAAAACACCAACAAAAAGCTTCCCTGGCTAGGGAAACAGCGTACACTGAATCCAGATGCCCAAGACAAGAAGAGGAACCATAATATTCATATTCTCTCTAGAAGCAGGGTCTCTCTCTATTCCAGCACCCAGATCCGATTTTTGCAGTAACACAGCATGACAGACATTTCCACTTCACATTATTGTCAGTGAATATTTTATAGTGATCAGTCAGCCTCTGCAAACCCATGGACAATACCTTTTCCTGCTGGCAAAGGCTAGACATGTGTGTCTATCAACCTTTAAAGCCAGCACCAACTCTTACACATTTCCAGGATTATGACATGCCAGAGCAGAAACCTCCCTATTTCAAATCTCCATGACAACATTTGCTGTAGCTGATTTCCCAAGACCTGCTGGTAAGCTCCTGATGATCCTAAGATCATCATTACCCCTGGCATCCTAAGATGTCAGGGGTAATGATGGCATGGTTGCCCACTTGGATGGGCATATTCATGGCTATGATCTTCTCTTGTACCTCTGCACTCTGCTTACATCTCTAATTGGTCTTTGTCATCCAAAAGCTTTGCCACTGGCAGCAGCCATCCAGTTCTGCACCACTACCTGCATCCCACCAGTTGTTGCTGCCTATGTGAGCCCTCAAACAAAAATTTTGTCAAGTTAAACTGCTTCATATAAGCATTCCACAAAATTTGATCTCGTCTTCCTACAGCATCATTTCCTACCGCTCTATCACCTCAGCATCTAATGTCTTAGGAAACCCCAGATGCAAATTCTTCAGCTTGCCCAACTACAAATGCATGTGCATAATCCCATCCATATTAATGAATCTCATAACCATAGCACTTAGCAGCATGGCCTCCATCTGCTGCCCAATAGTAATATGAAAATGGTGCCAGGAACATTAATGGATGGCAGGAAAGGTTGTGAATCACGGGAGCTTGGCAGCTTACTACACTTACCCCTCCAGACCAGTATTCCCATAGTTTTGGAGAGGCATCCCTCAACATACTGCCAATAAATTTGTAGAGCACAGAATAGAGCAACGGACTGCTGGACCTTAGGACATCTCCTAAGTCCTGAGCAAACACTGTATGTACAAGGATTGTTAAGAGAAGCATCTTAAACTGTCATAACAAGGAGGGTGGACAAGAGAGTTTGATGTAGTGTGTGCAATATACATATATATATATATATAAAAATACCATCCCTGTATAGATATGACTAAAGCTCTAAAAACATCAATGTCTTTTCTAGTTGTCCCAAAGACATCCTTCAGAATTTAGAGAAAGGTGTGAATACTGGAGAGGGGCAAAACTGCAACCTGTCTTGCCAATTGATACCTGGGATTAAATTCAGAAGATTTGTTTTTCCCCATTGAGCTATATGACTATATTGTGACAGGTATATCATTTGAATCTACTCTTTCACGGTGAGGAGAAACATAGTTTAACCAACCTGCTGTGAGAGTAAGACCTCTCTCTGGCTATGTTAAGATACATACTGGCCTACAGCAAACATGATTTGAAGCAAAGGTCTGCAGGTGTAGTATTCCAGATAAACTTTTTTTTTTTTTTTTTTTTTTTTTTCCCTGATACAGCACTATGATGAATGGGCTGTTGTTAGGTTGGATACTTTTCTTGTTGCCAAGCAAGTCTCCCAGTAACACTTGCAAAGATAAGAGAATCAGATCTCCAAATTCAGGGTGAAAGCTGATGGAAATTATTCTCTTGCTTTCAAGGTATCAGGTAGTGGCCATCACTATAGGCTATTGTGTTATTTTGGAGACACATAAAATATCCAGTTTTCCCCATCCCTAATACTGAGACTGTTGCCATCCTGTTAATATGCCTTTCTTATCTTTTCTCAGTTCTCTTCATTTGGTATGTAACTTTACACCTTGTTTTGCTTGACACTTTACTGTGTAAAAGTTTATTTCTTGTTATCCCAAGAAGAAAACAAGTGACTGTAGGTCATATTTGTTTGATATCAGGTCTGTCAGCTGATTGTTTTCCAAGTTGCCCATGTAGGATATCTAGCTGGTTGGCATATAGTGATTTCTACCTTGTAAATTTGAGGTCTCCTCCTTTATCACATTGCTTCATAAGTGTGTCCAGCGAACACATCTCTATTCATCTGAATCTTTTTATGGAATCGCTTTGACTGTGTGCCTTCCTTTTTCATGTTTGCTTTCCACAGTTATCCTAGAGAACACATTTTCTGGTAGGAATACTCACCAAGTGTGAATTTAGCGTGAAAACACATTTCAAGCTTATAATAACAACCACTTACATCACAAAATAATTCCAGAAAGTTACACTCATGCATTTGGGAACAGAAACATATCACATCATCAGAATATCAATATCTCTCAAGGAACTGGCCACAAACGAGACACAGAGCACAGATTATTCCAGTAAATTATTTAGCAAATAAGTCTGAATAATAGGTCCATATGCAAATATTGTGATCTCTTCTCAGATAATCTATGAAGACAAATTATTTAGCTATGTGTCAGATGAAATAGTCAGACAAATAATTGGAAAATAAGTAAGATGCAAACTTTTTGCTCTTAAAGAAGTCATCCTTTTAACCAACTAATCTTGTTAGCAAGTTAGCTTCTGACGTAGGAAAAATAGAGAGAGAAGCAGAACAGATTCTTCCTGAAGAGCGGATTATATGTCAGCAACATCCTTGTTTTAAATCTGGAGTAGTCTTTGAATGCTAGTAACTTTCTTAAATCTTTCTTCAAGATTGTAAAGTTTTGCCCAGGATCCAGATGCCGCATCTCAAAACTTCTGCAGAGATAGATGATTAAGGTCATAGTTAACATGTTTCTCAGAGATTCAAGAAATTAGCAGAAAAAGTTCCTCATGCAGTGCCTTTTGTTTCATCCGTTGGATCATAAACTCTATTTCCCTCTTCCTGCACCTTTCCTGAGCTGTATCACAGAACTCCACTAAGGAAAAGATTAATACATCTAGTGACTCTGTCTTTCAAAACCACACTGAAATGCTTCTCCAAGAAAAGCAGCCTGCATCACCCTTGAGCAACGAAGGCTGCCATCTGGTAGGTTTGTTCTTTACAGTCATTTAGAGGATATTAAATCTTCTTTTGTATGCAGAGAATTAGGTGGTAGAGGGACTTAGCATTCTATTTAAGAAAAAAAAAAAAAAAGGAGAAATAACAGTTCAGAAAGTCATTGTGTCCAGAGAAGAACATTAGAGAGGCATTAAGTAGAAAGACAAAAGGCAAGCTAGCATCAGCTCTTTTGAAAGCTGTAAATCATTCCAACTCCTCGGGTGGTTAGTTAAGTTCATTGTTATTGGGGTCATTATTATCCTTCATTAGAACCTAAGCTTCTAAACATATTTTGAAACAAATTAATCCAAAATGAACAGACAGGAAGACCTAATGGTGTCAAGGAGAAGTCATGGAAAACATATGTTCAAGCAAAGCCTTTAAAGAAACCCATAATGTGCCACTTACATAGTTAAATTGCTTATCTTTGGAAAATTAGGGCTTTTTCAAGATTTTCTCTTCTGGTGGTCACCGAGGAAGTGTTAAACTAGCTGCTTTGTAAGGGAGAAAAAACATCCAGACAAGGTTCTTGGTTTACCTTGTGGATTTTCAATGGGCTTCTAACCTGGAGACTAATGGAGCAGGCTAATGCTTCCAAATCTGTTGTTTCAGCAGATGCCAGGGGCGTTTGCCAGGGTGGAGTGTCCCTTCTGTGAAGTGGAGGCTGTTTGCAGACTCTTCCAGCTGGAGGGATCAGGTAAATCCAAACAGAGAGTGAATAGTTAGCAAATCTATGGGCATGCTAGAAATTCAGGAGACTTTTGTAAGGTTCTGATTATCTAAAGCAAATTATATTCAGTGATTGATGGCATGTTATTTATTGATTGCAAAGACATAGACCAGCAGCTTCCAAAACAGGCTTCACAACCCTAGAAGTTCTAAGCAGGGCCATAAACTTAAGTTAGATTCAGGATAATTTTATTTTAATGCTGATAATTGTGGTTGTTTTAAGCATTATATGAGGATTCAAGAAAAACAAAAGTTAGGACCATTGAGCTGGAGAGTGTCACCACGAAACACAGAAGAGCCCTGAAACTGAAACCCACTGTAGCACTCCCACCGGTGAAGTGTCCAGCAACACACAGAGCCACCCTGAGCCACATTTCTCTAGAAATGTGTGGGAAAGTAGTAGCAATTAGGAATGCCATTCTGTGCCACGCTGTAGCCTCACACTGCAAACTAGACTTGCAGGAGATGGCTGGCCTAGTTGCCTACCTGGGACTACAGTCACCTCAGGGCTTGTAGAAGTGAGAAACTCTCTAAAATGGGAATTCAGCTGGTCTCGAATCATGGCAAAGATACAAGAAGCCCTCAGAACTATAGAATACTTTATATATGTAACACTATAAGGATATAATATAATACATCCATTTGAAGTGCTGACCCAGCACAGGGCAGCACCTACACCACAAAGCAGACCCATGTAAACAAGCTGAAAGAACCAGATACCAATTGGAGATGCCCTCCAGCTCACATCACTACCTGTAGGGAAATACAACCCTGTAACTGGCAGCAACAGCACATCTCAAAACCCCTCTGCTATTCCTCCAGATTCACAGACAGTCAGATTCCTACCAGACTCATATGTCAGCAGGTCATAAAAAGTTTTAAGTTGTCTTTTCTTTTTCTGGCATTCTGGAAGAAGTTGTACTAACAATAAGCCACTGCTTGACAGCTCTGAATCCCAAGCTGTTGGGATACAGTGTGACTTCCAACATATTGCTTCCAGCCCCCACCACCCACGGGGAATGGCCTGGCAGGGGCAGCAGCACAGCCTGTTAGGAGGAGCCTCTAACAAAGAGATCCCTTATTCCCTGCACTCAGCTAAAGGGCAGCACCCACATCAGTCAATACAAGGAAGCCACTTCAGCTTCTTGCAGGTCAAGAGATCTGAAGAGTGGTGATAACTTCATATATCTTTTGTGCTGCATGGCCCAAATTAAAGGATGCAGAATGAAAGATATCACAACCAGAAAGGATGGAGGGTTGTTTGGTTTTTTTTTTACCTTGAACTGCAGCTTGAAACCTATGCAGGAAAGCTAACCCAGAGAGTTGAAGAAGGGGAAGAAAAAAACAAAACAAAACAAAACAAAAATTTAAATGCCACCAACTGCTGTCATTGGACCTGGCTTTGCTCCAAGGTCTGTCAGATCTGAGATTGATTAGGATATATGGTATCCTGGAAACAGTCAGTATCTTCAGCTGGTTATAAAGCCATTTTAATTGTCTCACTACCACCATGGCAACCATACTCCCAACCACAGCCTCCAGGAGGGGAAATAGGCTGTTGGATGACAGTCTTGTGCCTGTAGACCACACCTGATGATGATGAAGTGATTCAGATGGATAAAACCTTGCTCCAATGCCAGAAGGGACCAAATTTGGATAAGAAAATGAAGCCAGTTCTGTAATACACAGTAACTCATTATCATAGCAAACATTAAGCATAGTAATGTAAATGAACCTTTGGTATTATACAGGGACATCCCTGTGATGGAAACCCCTGCAGGTCTTGTCCGACAAACAACCCCTGCAGTGTTTCACACCCACGTGTGGGATATGCAGGGCCACATTCCCTGCACAGTGGCAAAGGATGAAGATGTGTGGCCTTGAAATCATATCAGGGAGTGAAGCCTGAAGGGATGGGGAAAGGGTGTGAGTAGGAGCTCTGCAGCCAAGGAAAGACAGGTGTTCTAATAAAGTTACTCTCCTCCTTATAGTAAGGTTTTGATATGTAATATTAGAAAGCTCTGTGTGATGCTTTATTATTTTCTCAGCCTGAAGCTCTGGCATCTAAAGTCTCTGTGATTCTCATGCTCAGTGCATGTTAATACAGCTTAGCTTCTCCATTTTAAGCAGAATCATGGCATGAACAGATTTTCTGACCCAAAATCCATTGTACCAGGTGGGAATTGATCCCATCTGCTGCTACCTGATTTGTATGAGAGCTGAGCCTGCTGTTGGCCAGCTCACACATGCTTGCTTGGGCTGAGGAGATGTGCATCCCAGGTTTTTCATCAGGATATGTAGCCACGGGACTTTATGTATTACAGGATGCTTCACAAAACCACCCGTAAAGTAATCAAATATCTGTAAATGAACTGGAAACTCTCCTCTCCCCTGTCTCTGCAAAGACATTACTCTGTCAAATACAACAAAAAAAATTGAAGGACTGAGAATTTTCAATCGGGACTGTGGTGATTAATTGTCTCAGAGCACTCACAAGGTGACATGCACAGCAAACAACTAGGTATGACATCTCAGGATTCACAACGAGAGTTGCATCCAGGAGGGACAGCAGTGATCCACAGAGAACAGAGAGATGGGAGAAGAAAGGTTAAATTTACAACATTAACTTCCCAAGGTTAATAATGCCTTAGCATCAGGCACATTCCTTCACATCAGCTGAGTTAGCACAGCTGTCCCTGCTTCTGACGTTACCCTGCAATGGTGGCAAAGGAAATTAGTTTCTTTTAATCTATAGCGAAAAGGTTTACAGTAAGACACACCATTGTATACATGCTGTGCAGATGGGCAGTTGCCACCACTCAGCTGATGCACTGACTTGCTAAGGCACACAAAAAAATGTAATATACACACTGTGAAGAAGAAAGGGGATAGCTGAATCTCTTGCACACAGATCCATGGGCAGATACAGATGGACAGGTATGTGTGTAAGCACTACTGTAGACATACACTGTGTGGGAACAGCACATCTAGTCTGGGTGCCTTTGGCCATAATAAATCAGATTTTAGCAGAGGCTCAAGGCAGGGGCTTCTCTGACACAGAAGTACTGGTGTCCATGGCCTCAGCAACAGCATGTCTCACCAGGCTTCCCAACCACAGGTTTTCATTTTGATTTAGTGTTCAGGGTGAATGACCTTCCCACACCAGTCTTACCCCAGATCTCAAAATGAAAACCCCTTCTTTTGGAGCCAAGAATTACTTCCACAATATTTATTTAATAAGAGCACCCATCCAATACTTGGGGTCTCCTTGCATAATTATTCATGAAATTAAATTCAATCTGTGTTCAAATCAGTTCTCCAGGAATAACGCTGTCTGACTGGCACTTAGTCTGTTCATCATCTAGAGAGACTTTGACGACCAGCATATTTTAGAAACTGCAGTGGGCTTCAGAAACCACCAGTATGGGACTTCCAGGAGCCCACATGGAGATATCCCATCCATATCCTCTGCTTTCCCAGGTGGTGTCTGATGAACTTGTCCATGGAAGGAAGTGAATTCCCCACTTGGGGTCTCAAAGGCAACAAACACATCTCCAAAGTCCTCCTGGAGAGCACCAGGCTTACGCTGGTTTCTTCATCTGAACATTTTCACTAGCTGTCATCTTGAGCCACCAGAGGCATGGTGTCACAAGGGTTCATGTGAGGAAGGAAGGGTCACATTTCCTCACCAGATACATGATAAACACACAGTGAAGGTGTTGCTACAAGAGGACCATCAAACAGCATCTGAGGATTTCTCATGATTCAAAGGGACCTCAACCATTCCCTCAGGTTGTCCACATTGTTCCTCACTATCTCTGCTGCTCTATCTGGGCAGTGTCCAAATCTGTTTCAGTTAGCTGTTGCCCATTGCCCAGCTGTTGTCCCAAAAATGGATTCTTTACCCGGTGTGCAAAATCCAATCCACAGAGATGATGTATCAGGTTTATTACGATCTCATGTAGGAGCGGGTGCTAACAGGCTAATGCCAAGAAAACGTCATCATGACACGGCAGAGAATATTAATATGCTGAAAATGGAGATTAAGTTACATTGTATCAGTTGTCCCAGATTGGCCCGGGGCTAAAATTGATAAAGGTGTTTTGGTTTTGGGGTTTGATTTAACAAAGATTTACTGTAAACTGACTTCATGCCTCCTCAAGCAATGTTCTCGGGGGGGTGGGGGGGGCGGGGCTTGACCTCTTAATTTTAACTGATGTTGACTGGAAGAGAGCCCTTGACAGGTGCCCAGCTCTCAAAGACCCCAACATGATTATCAGGAAAAAGGACAAAGAGGCTGTCAGCTGAAAATCCCTCAGGAAGAGGCACAACTTCCCACTTCCCTATCACGATCTCTGTGAGGAGCAGAAGCAAAGCTCTGCCACACTCTGCAGGGCACTGTGGGGGCTTGAGGCAGACAGTGGGGTCTCACAACACCCACAGGGCTGGGGGCAGCCCCTGTGTGCCACCAAGGCACATCTGCCATCCAAGATCCTGTCATGGAGATGTAAGCTTGTTCTTTCCTTTCTTGTGGCTGCAAAACCAAAAGAAATAGTTGTTTCCTCAAAGTTCAAACTAGCTTTTTTTTTTCTTTTCTTTTTTCTTTTTTTTTTTTTCTTTTTTTTTTTTCCCTGACAGCAGTCAACCCCTTCTCCCTGCTATCTACCTTGCCTTTTGTAGCTCCTGGTGAAGCAACTCAGGCAAAAATGCAGATAGGAACCTGCTTGTAGGGAGTGGAGAGTAGAAGTGGAAGCAGAGGGAAAGTTCCCTTGGTGGCAGCACACCAACCTCCTGAATGGCTCTGGTGCTGTTAAATACAGAGGTCAGCAGCAGCAGCAGCAGCAGTTTCTCTGTTTCACTCGGTGGAGCAGCTTGCTCAGCCCCATGGTGGGATCCTGCCATGTCCTAGCCATCCCTGGCACTGCCCAAGTGCCTGGTGTGATACGGTATCCAAGCTCTCTAATATCGCCCTGTGGTTCTAGTTACAGGGACACCTTCTTCTTAAATATTTCCTGCAGTTCCCAATGTTACTGTGAAGTTGGCTTTAACATCCACCCTATAAATCTCCCCTTACAGCCATTCTGTCCTCACACAAGAATAACTCACTATTACCAGTCTGGGAACAAAGCTGCCAGAAGCAAATGGCCAGCCCATTGCCACAGCAGTTTCATTGTCAGCACACTGTGTCTTTATACACTGAAGCTATGTATTGCTTATATGTATCCAAATCGATAGCTACATTTTATACACACTTGCAAAAGGAGAGAGTAAAAAGCGAGCAGTGTGTAAAAACTCACAGTTCAGGAGAAGCTTCCGATGGAGAGATGACACAACCTGTTCTGGGTGGCTCTTGAGTTGGGGTCCATGCCCAAAACCATGGCACTGGAAAATATCCTGGTAAATACGCTCTGTGTATAGAGAGTGCACATATATCTACATATACTATTTGGGAAGGAGCTGCCTTTACTCTCAAATGGGTTCACTGTGCATGGACACAAATCCCCCCTGTCCACCATCCTGGGTGTGTGAAGAGCTGAACGCAGTTGTGCCAGCACTGTCCCACTGCCCTAATTCCATTACATTTCAGTATTGCCCGCAGAAACAGGTGGGTGTCTTGCCTTAAACCAGCAGCAGCTGACATTTTTCTCCCCACCAGCCAAACATGAATCACCCTGAGGCTGAGCTCCTTGTTTTCTGACAACTCAATGTCAGTTGGAGAAGAGAAGATCGAAGAGGAGGTTACACATTGCCTTCTCTCTCCCTGCCTACTGCTGGCAGGCAGAGGCTCCATTTCCTTGCAGCTGTGCTTCCCCTGGATACTTCACGTGCCCTGTGCCATCCACACATGCTGGCACTGTTTCTGTAGGACCTCACATGAGCCAAAGGCTAGAAGGGACTCCTCTGTGACACCCATCAGTGTCACCCTTCAGTGCTCCTGCTGCTCGGTCATGCTCTTAGGTGCTTGTGCTGGAAGCACCACTCTTCAGGAAAGGCATCAAAGGAAAGGCCCATTCTGGCATGTGTGGTGCATGTCCCTCCTTGGAGCTCCACTGCCCTTGGGGAGTGAAGAGGGGCCTCCAGAGGCTGCATGTCTGCAGGCTGAACCCACAGCTCAAATCACTGGAGGAAGGCACGTCTCTGACTCCCTGGGACTCCTCAGTGCCTGAACTTGAGTTGCTTCCCAGGGGGATGCAGAGCAGCATGGAGGACCACACTCTTTCGTACAGGCCTCTAGGGCCACATCCCTCCACCACTGCTCTCCAGGCTGCTGCCAGAGGAGTGCCTCACACCATGGCAGGTGTTTTCTCCTCTTTCCTTGGAATCACAAATACAAGAAGAGCTGCAGTTTGTCCCTTGACAGCCTCTCTCCAGTGGGTTTGCAGGGTGATCCTGACTGCTCCATGGCAGGGGGGACCCCCTTATCACATCCTTGCTGGCTGCAGTTCTATGGTCTCTCTGGATGATGTGGTGATGGGATGCTGCCCACGGGAGACTGTGTCCCTGCCGCAGGCAAGGGATGCAGCTGGGAAACTGACCCTAGGGTGGAGTGCCTGCCTCCCCCCAAAAAAACGCCCCCAGAAAGAACAGCAAAAGTTTGTCCCTCCTCAGTTCAGCGTTTTCTCAAGAGAGACTGCTGTGGGGAGGGGTCGGGAGTCCCGTGTCAACCCCCCACCAGTGAGCTGAGCAAGGTGGGGAACTGCTCCAGTGTAGTGTGTCCCCCCCTCTGTCCTGCTCTGTGTGGGCCGGGACGTAGG